>JABUQX010107053.1:0-35000 GCA_015478945.1 Trachelipus rathkii | reverse complement strand
AAATTGGATTTCTCATTCGCAAGTCCATAATCAAAATGCATATCAGTCAATTCTTCCGATGTGTATTCCATACTACGAGATCATATGTCAGAGATTAGCAAAGGTAGTTTAGACACTACTAATAGTATACAGATACTAATTCGGCAAGACACGTGGAGAAGGATTTACTTATTTGTTACTCACATCAAAAATCAGTGATGTAACCTACAACATGAAATAAAGAATTAATGGTCGTTTAACACAAAGGTATTCATTTATATCTACGTGCGATATGTTAACTCCCATTAAAAACTTATACCATGTGGTATTCCAATTCTGGAGTTGGTACGAATTTCGAGTGGCCGTAACTGTTGACCTGTGCATTTTAGGACCCTTGCCTATAGAGATGTGTGTCATAGTTGATGGCGGTTCAACCATAGTTCATGTTTGGCCAAGCATATATGAAAACGCCCAATATTATTAAATATATATTCAATATATAACTAATATATATATTATATTATATATATATATATATAATATATACTACTATGTATTAAATATATTATATTATACTTAATTATTATATGATACATATATTAATGATCTAGTTCCAGAGTGTCTATCTTATTGAAGTAAGTAACTATGAATATAATAATATTCGGTGATTATATAATAGATTATATATATATTATAATATATTCGAGGTCACGATCTGAATTACCACTTTATTATCTTAAATTATTAGCCAGGGGTATTAGCATATGAGTATATATATAATAAAACCTATATAGGTGAAACCCTACATATATAACTATATAGTATATATAATTTATTGTACTATATCTCTACGTCTATATCGTTTCAGCTGTAATATATGCCTACTGTTATAGTCGTCAGCTCGAGATGTATATATAGCTTAGCTACTTACTATATAGTATACTATAGATATAAATACCTATATTACCCGATAGTTACTCAAGAGTGGAACACTTGACCCAATTCGGTTTGCCACCCCCAACCTGCTTTTTCCCAAGCCGCAACCCATTTGGAAAAAAGTTATATAAATTTATGCTTGATATTAATAATTCTCAGATTGTGCTTCGAAAGCACAAGCTTCTGAGCCCTTATCAGGGAAAAGTTTGTCTTCTTTTTTTGAAGGTAAATTGAAGATCTGCCACACTGAAAGACGCTACCTAGCTACACTTGTTTGAAAGGAGCAGTTTTGCTAAGAATGTCACTGGCGACTTTCTGCAAGATGTGGAAAACTGTTACAATTAATTATTACGCCACAAAACAGTGGATCTTTATCTGCTTTTGGAGCTTTTATCTTTTAGATATTTACTTCGATCAATGATCAAAAGAACGTTCATGGTTCGAGCATGATATCAATAACAGATGGCATTAGAGTGTCCCGTGTCTGTTTCTGTGAACTTTTGCTTTTAATTGCTGGTGATATTTCTGCCTTAGCAGCATTTCATCACGCAGGCATCTTAATTAATTTTAACCCTCTGTAAACACGTGTTCAAGAAATTTTCTTTGTAATCTTAAGGATTTATAAAAGGTTGACTATTGCACATTTGTCATCGTTTTGCAGAGATTAAAATCTATTATCTATCTCCAGCATGAGTGTTGTCATCCTTGAAGTCCCTTACTTTTAATATAGTATATATATATATATATATATATATGTAAATAAAAAGTATACAAGCACGCAAAATTTGATAAAATGCGTTTCAAAAAAAATTTGCCATCATCTGAATACAGATATATAATATAATATATATATTATAGTATATATATATTATATATATAATAATATATATACTATATAATATATTATATATATATATATATACTATGATAGTATATATTATATATAATATATATGTATATATTATTTATATATATATATATATATATATATAGTATAGATATTATATATAATACTATATATATATATTATAAATATATAGATATATAATATAATATATAATAACAATAATATATATATATATAGTATATATAAATATTATGATATATATGTATATATAGTATATATATATATATAGATTATATATAATTATTATATATATATTGTGATATATAAATTATGTATGTATGTATGGTATGTATGTATATATTAGTATATATAATATAGTATATATAACTAGTATATTGAATGTATCTAGTATACATAGATAATATACATAGAGATAGATACATACATATTAGAAGAAATTATGTTCTATATAAATATAATAAGTGATGGACGATTATCGTTCGCTCATGTCATCGCAAGAAATCGGCCATATTTTTTTCCAATCGTATCGTCATCGTATCGCATTGTTTGCCGATTATTTTCCGATAACTTGAACAAGATATTAAGAATTTTGGATAAAATTTATCTTCGAATAATAGATTTATTAATAATTAATATTATAATATATATATACTATATATAATATATAATATATGTATATATATATCTATAATAATATATATAGTATATATATAAGTATATATAGTATATTATATATATATAATATATATAATAATATATATAATATATATATCATATTATATATATATATATATATATATAATATATTATTAGTATATATATATATGATAGTATAGTATATATATACTTTATTTATGCATAGATATATATATATAATATATATAGATATAATATATATGATATATATTATATAGTATATATATACTTAGTATATATATACTATATATATATATATATTATATAATATATATATATATATACCATTTTAACAGTTATGGGTATGTGATGACCACTCCAGTAGCTAAGTGTTCGCTTTCGTTCTGCACGAGTTCAGTATCCACACTGGATCCTCCAGACAACATCTTAGAGACCACCTCTTTTATCCACAGTATTATAATACAGCAATACTCTATATCACACCCTCTATCTAGACAACTCTTTGACTATCTCTTATGATCCCTATGTGTGGGAGAGAAAAGTTGCGAATCGTATGTTCCGGCGTGTGCGTAAGCAGCAAACCTGATGATGGGTGGTAGCGTGTGAACTGCCCACTACCTTTATCTTTTGCCGAGGAGATGTAATGTCATGGCTCAGAGAAGGCTCGTGATCGCGGTAGCGGCGGTTCTATCTTTGCGGCCGAAAATGTTGAATCGTATGGATACATGGAACTGTCAGAGGCATAAGATTCTTGAGGAGAAGAGGCAGACGACCGGCTGTATGGATGTATTTAGATAAAGGCAAAATTTTGATTACTAGCTGTGCTTAAAGACAATGATGGAAGGAAACGTTGAAAAATGAGTGGTGTGCGTGAGAAATGTGTATTGTGTACTCGCTGTGGAAAGAATGAGGAGGGGATAGGGAAAAAGATTTGGCAATTCTGGAATGACTGAGCTTGTGGTAGAGAGCGTATGGTAGATTTTTGTTGACTGATGTGCAGTGTAAGAATTCTAAAAGTTAAATTAAGTTTGAATAGGTAAAATATGTGTTGGCATATGGTGCATTTGAGGGTAATGTTTGAAGAGAATGCGATTTTTAGGGATAATCTGAATGATGTTTTGGATAGGGTGTGAGTAAGGGATGTTAGTTCATCTACTGTCACAAGATCTCCACTAAGGACTTTGTTTTTACATTGTCAGCCACACTCACAGTCAGAGCCTTACTCAAGGAGGGGGTAGTACGCTCAAAAGTTCACTCTCTAGCGCAATTCGCAGATGAGCACAGACGCAGGCTTTAAAGTGAGGGAGATAAATTCAGCAGGAAACACAGAAGATGGAAAGAGAATTCCACAGAACAGAGTGGGTGGGAAAGAAGGAAAGCACCACAGCGAACTAGCTGGAATTACCAATATCAACACAAATACAGCATTCCTTGTGCTACGAAGGCGTCGGTAAAGGTAGCGGTGTACGGCAAAGATAAGTTCCTCGCAGCCACTTGCCGATGGGGTGCTGTGAGAATAGAAGATAACAGTTTATAAAACAGAACAGAGTTTATAAGCCTTTTGGCACTTTGGACTCGACCTTATCCAAAAGCCAGAGTGAACCAGAGCCTCTTCCACCCCCAGATAGTGAGAAGCAGTACCATACAAGGGCGCGATGAGACCCTTGTATAGCTGAGAAGCACTGAGAGAGGGAAAAAAAGTATCGCTGTCGGTAACAGAATACTCCAGTTTCTTGGCGCCCTACGCACGTATGTAGATTGAGGTTCCAGGACATTTTTCGTTTATGTTTAGGCGAGGATTTCTGTATGATTGGTCAACAGGAGAGACGAGAGGAACCGTCGAAAGAGATAGAAAAGTATAGTGGTGTTTTAGAAAGGAAGATTTGTAGAAGTTGGGTTTTTAAAGAACTTAATTTCACAAAGTGAGACGACCGCACCCGGAAATTTCTTCCAGATCAGCGAAAATAGATCGGAAAGTTTAGGACGAGAGGCAATTCTAGAAGATAAGAGGGAGCAGAATGAAGAATGTGAAGAATGAAGGGTCGAGGTCGAGTCATCGGCTCAACAAAAAAGTCAGGTGCAGGGGAGGAAATCATTTTTGAAAAATAGGAATTAAATAGGAAATACTATTAAAGATTTAGAACACCACTATTGACGAAAAGAAGAATCGCCCTGATCTCAACAACAGCCGACCACTTGGCGATTGAAAGAAAGCTAGACATATTAAGCAAAAAGAGAAAGAGGAGACCCAAAGGAGGAGAGCTTGAGAGACAGGATTAGCAACCCGACTCTCGGTGTCAAATCTAGTGATATGTCAAGCGCAGCCACGCAGGTATTCCTCGTAGGTATCAAGAGCTAGAAACCGTAATCGGTAGATAGGAAAGCTATGATCGCCAGAAGAAACTCGAGCGCTTGAAGCCGTACTGGCTATGATAAGAAGAAGAGTTTCCAGATTATATAAGAAGTGAGAGTTGAGAAAGGATTTCAAAGATCTTAGGATAGAAATACAATGAGGGCTTTATAGCGCTGGTAAGTTCAGAAAGATTCAGAAGCGGCTTCCTTGTTTTTTGAGGAAAATAGGTGTGGAGAAATAGGGCGAAGCTTCCGAACTGAAAGGGAAAGTGCTAGTCTAGAGCATAAAGGGAAGTATGAGTTTAAACGACGGGGAGTAGGGAGTAAGCAAGGACAAAGCAAACCTCCCTCAAAACTTGGGAACGATCTGCCAATCTGAGGTCAAAACCGTCCTCCTATCCTTCAATGAATTCAAGGGGCCTAAATGCAACTTCTGAAATACCAAATGTACATCAACCGGCCAAGCCAATAAGGACACTGAGGAGGACAAAGAGGAAGACGGCAAAAATGCAAGAACTCGCTCATAAGGGTTGAAGTTTGAGCTGGCAAAATTGGGAAAAGCCGCAGCGAATGGCGAGTTTTCAGTTGGAAGAATTACCAACAGACAATCAGACGGAAAAAGGGAGAAACTTCCAAGAAGTTGCTAAGAGAAGCTTTTTGGACCCGAGGACCAGGACAAGAATTTCAGAGGACCACAACCACGGCAGTCTGCTGCCTTTCGTTTGACTGCACGCCGCTTTTGCTCGTCGCGAGTCTACCTGCCGATTTCTAGCTGAAAACTGTACATTGTGGAAGTAAATGTTTGGAGAACGAGGTTTTTTCCCCACCCGCATAACCGCGACTGTCTCTCGCTGGCATGCCTAGGATTTCAACAACGCAACGAAAATCGAAGCCCTGGTGTCACTGAAGGCGAAGTAAAGACTTAGTTGCAGCAAGGCCAATGCACTTGTAAGTCCCCTCAATACGATAAACCGCTCCTCCTTCCTTTTAAGTCTTTCTGAACCGATCGATCAAATAACTTCCTCCTAGCAGGTTGCCAATTTGCTAAATCACTCTGCAAACTTGGCAACCTTACTTTCCGTCCCCATGGTACTCACTCTTTGTCTTCCAATATCTGCCGCCGAGCCCAACTGAACCAACGCATCGATCCACAGACCACAACCAAATGTCTCCCTTTCTTTCGACTTCACATAAATAAACTTTTCAACTTCACATTAACTTAAATTCTTCATACATTTATGTAGTAATACGTTTTCTTTCCGAATAACTCTAATAATAATTAAACTCTTAATTATTAAATTTATTATCTATTATTATTAAATTCATCTATTATTCATTATTAATTATTCTTCTTTATTAATTATTCTGTATAATTCATTTTTATCTGACTTATTACTGCAGCTCAAATGCTTCTTAATTTTTAACAGAAGACTTTAACGGACCTCCAACCATTTGACTTCGCTAAACAATTACGTTCGGAGGGATTGAACCCCTGATCCCCCTTGTCTACAGCCTTAGAGGTATAAATATCTATTATAATATTATGTAACAATCTTATTCTAAATTCTCTAGTATATAATTCTATCTAATGTATATCTATCATATATATACTCTTATATTATAATACAGAAGCGAGCAAGAGCGAGCGGCGACTGAGCGACACCCATCCATTTATCACTCCAATTTTTACAATACTCGGTCTCGGTCTATCGTCGCTCGCCTCGTCACTCCGACCACCATGTACTATCTATTCGTCAATCTTGCATCGTCCTGCGGTCAAATTTAATAAATCGTCCGCCCACTAACCATAATCTACTATTATATGATCAATCTACTTGATCTTCTAAATCATCATATAATATCATAATATATATCATTATATATATTAATTTATATAATATTTATTAATCGTCTATTCTATAACTGCGACTAATAATCTCTATCTTATCGTATCATCTCGTCGTGCCCCCCGTTTCTCAAGTAGGTTCAAATAACCATGACACACATACATCACACGGCTATCGCGTCGACAATTCAATGGCGGTGCGGAAGAACGTGAAACTGCTGCGGCATATCGCCTACTGCCGGTCTGCGAATAAATCCGCCCTATGGATGCGGATTATCCCGATACCCCTTACCATATATTTATATAACTTATTCTATCTTATAGTTACTCTACTATGTGCGTAATGATAAAATTCTTAGTTAATCCATAAGTAAATATACATCAATAGAGGAAGAAATTTTTAGGAGACTATAAATAATAAAATATCAAGGCACGAAAATTTTATTTTCCACTCTTATAATTTTTCAAAATACTATCATTACTATAATCACACTATAGCCACATGCAATAGATAGACATCTTAATATATTATAATATGTATTTGAAGTTAATTCCTTCACCGCTTTCTTTACTGCTGCAACAGTTTTCTAATCGTTTTCCATGTTCAACATAATAAACACTTTAAACAACAGTCACCTCTTTTCCTGTCACACTAACTCACTAACTATCATACTAACACTACATCATTAGCAACAGTACACATCACATACCTCTCATTAATTTCTTGTGTTTTATTAAAATCATTCTTTCGTAAACAAATTTAGTATATTATATACTGTATCTTTTATACCGTGTAATCGTAACTATTACATACATTATATTAATTATTTATCTACCTAAGTATTAATTTATCAACATTATACGTATATATATCCTTGAGTATTTATATACGCTATATAGAATTGTGTATGATATAGGCTATTAGCAAGTGAGGTACTTTTACACAACCAATTTTTGTAACTCTACTTCTCTATTAGAATTAAACAATTCCTTGAGCTCATTAGATCTTGAAGGTTACTGCACCTACACGCTATTTTAATTGTGAGATAATATGAGTTATCTAAGCTATTTTCCTCGCGTATTATGTGTAGATTAAACTCATTTTTATCTTTGTATTTTCAATTATTAATATATCATTTTTCTTTTATCTTCAATATCATTTCTTTATATATTATTGAGTCACCACTATTCAGCACATACTACGAGATGATATTCTCGTCCACACTATATCACATGACACAATATTTAGCTATCAGATCGTTTTAATGTTAATATATCAATTGGTCTGAATAACACGATAGTAGAGCACCCGTGCGTGCAAAGAGTCTCCTCTGAAATATAATATATATAAAATTAAATATATATAATATTATTATATATATAATATCAACTAACATATATATATATAATATAATAAATATATATATACTTTATATTATAAATATATATTTTAAATATTATAATATTACTATTATTATTATTAATTTGATAATATTATTCATATAATATATATATATAAATATATCATAATATAAATATAGTATAGTAATAAATATACTATATAATATATTTTACTATTATATATAGTAATATATAAATTTTTCCAAATACATTTGAATAAATTTCAAACTATAGTAACTAATCAGGAAAATGTGTGTAAGTGTCCTTTTAAATTCTTATCGTTGATGTGGTGAAAATTCCCCTGGAAGGTGTCCTTCTTGTTGAAACGATGTATTAATGCATTTAGAGTAATCGGGTCTTTCAGGATGAAATGGACACAGGTCAGCAGCTTTAAAAGAATTACAAGTCGAGGACTTTTTAATTTTATGCACAACGTTGCACAATCTGGGAGCAACGTCTTTCCTCGTAACACTTTTAAGAGGATCAGCCCCCTGAAACTCAAGAACAGCTTGCCGCCAATAATCTTTTAGGGGTTTAAAAATCCCAAGATAATTTGGCTGCAAAATGTGGGTCGTGTTGGGAGGAAGTAGATAGAAAATTACCTTATTTTCTTCGTATATTTCAGATGCTTGTAAGGAGGTGTGGCTTTTGTGACCATCAATGAAGAAAATCACTGGCTTCTTAACATTGTTTCTGTTAAGCCATGGAATGAAGTCATTTGCCAGAAATTCCAAGAAGTTCTCTGATTTCATCTACCCACTCTCAGTTTTTCCAACAAACTACTCCTCTGATATAGCCTCTAAAATATCCTGTGGAATCCGTTGGTAAGGATATATTAAGGAGGGGAAGACGATATCGCCTAGGGCACTAAATGTTCCTAATATATATATATATATATATATATATATATATATATATATATATATATATATATATATATATTATATATACTATATATTGATTCTATATATATATATATATATATATATATATTATATATATATATATATATATATATATATATATGCACTAATGATTTGTTACTAGGAAACCTAATTTTAATTATGAAAGTCAAGATCAACGCAGGGCTAAACATATTTTATAACAAAAAATGACACAAAATATTGACAAAAAAAGTGATAAAAATAATGACAAGAAAATAGAAATATATAAGAATAAGCATAAAACTAAAATTAAAAATAAATATATAAATGAATAAAAAATATATAAAAATAGGCATAAAAATGAACAAGAAAATACAAATGAAAAATTAAATTAAAAATAAATATAAGACGTCACAAAATGTGGAGAGGAGCAGAAGAAACATTAAGGGAAGGAGACATGTTTTTTATGAACAAAGAATCAAGAATTGCCCTTTCAAGCTCAGGAGGGGCCGAGCATAGAACATAAAATGATGAAGAGAGGCGGCATGACCAGTACAATAAGTATGATCAGGCACGGATGAATATTCAGAGCTGGTTAGGGGTTTACCCGTCCTGAAAGAAACTTCCAGATGTTTACTGGTCCTGAGGTGAAGTTGAAGGTCAGTTTGGTCAATGTAGCTGACGTTACAGCCGACACACTTGAAAATATACACCAAAGAGAACCTGTGTAGTAAGGGCAGTGGATCTTTAAATTTGAGAAAGGAACCAAGTGGGCAAGAATAAAAAAAGGACAAGTCGGATGTCGCATTGTGAGAGAAAACGGGGAAAATTTATGTGGAGTTCAGCACTGAGAGTAGAGGAAAGAGCACCCAGTACATAACCTTAAAGTAAATTTCCATTTTAGGGGCCATGGGGAGCTACGATTTAGGTCGGAAAAAATCCCTTATCCAGAAGGGAAGAAGGATAAAGATTGAAGTTAAAAATCGTCTAAGTAAAACAATCTCGTGAAAGACAAGCTAGCCAGAACAGATCTTATATGGTCTATGGACAAGAGAAACAATCAAAGAGAGTTTATAATTGTGAGGGCAAAAACTAAAAAAAAATGTACCCAGAAGTGTAGTGAATGGGTTTCTATAAAACGACGAAGAAAAACCAGAATCAGTACGGGTGACCATCACAATTTAGCAATTTAGGTTTGATCTCTAACTTACACCCTGGCCCTAATGACGTGATTTTTAACTCAAGTTATAGACTGTTAAAAGAAATGATAACTCTTGGATCACTATAATTATTTGTATGTTCCAGGTACTTCCTCGGTCATCCTGCATGGCCTTCTGAAGACAAAAGACCGGTGTCCCTTTGCTTCTAATTTTGTCTGCCATTAACACTCCCACTTTTAATTTTGCTAAATTTTTGGTCTAATTCTTAATACGTATGAGAACGAAACTAATTCTTCTGGAAATACCTTAATTTCATTTTATGATTGGGTGACGTTTTCTTCGTCATTTAAAATGTCTCCGGACGGAGAAGTTAAGATTGGCATCACTTATTATCTTGTGATGGTCTTTTTAATGGTGAACGGGGAGTTTTTCCCCCTAAAAATTATAAAATCTCTTCGATGGTTTCTCGTGTCTATAGAGCATATAAGATCTGTTATGGAGGCTTGCATATATATATATATATATATATATATATATATATATATATATCTATAGTATATATATATATATATATATATATATATTAATATATATATATATAATTATATATATATATTATATATATTATATATATAATATGTTATTATTATATATATATATAGATTATATATATATATTATAGTATATAGATATCGGATATATATATTAATATAATATATATATATATATTATTATATATATACAATATATATATTTTATATATATATAATAATATAATATATATATAATAGTATAATATGATATATATATATATAGTGAGATTTTTTCTCGGACTATTCTACTCAGTTCAATCTTTATCCTTCTTCCCTTCTGGATAAGGCGATCAACCCTTTCTTGCTTGATCTTTTCCAACCTAAATCGTCGCTCCCCATGGCTCCTAAAATGAAAATTTACCTAAGGTTCCTTACTTGGGTGCTTTTTTCTCTACTCTCAATACTGAACTCGGCAAAATTTATTAAAGTTTTTTTCCACAATGCGACATCAGACTTGTACCTCTTAATTCTTGCACAGTTGGTTCCTATCTCAAATTTAAAGATTCACTACCCTTACTACATAGGTCCTCTTTGGTGTATATTTTCAAGTGTGCCGGCTGTAACGCCAGCTACATTGGCCAAATTGACCTTCAACTTTTATTCAGGACCAGTAAACATCTGGAAGTTTCTTTCAGGACGGGTAAACCCCTATCCAGCTCCGAATATTCATCCGTGCCTGATCATGCTTATTGTACTGGTCATGCCGCCTGTCTTCATCATTTTATGTTCTATGCTCGGTCGCTCCTGAGTTTGAAAGGGCAATCCTTGAATCTTTGTACATAAAAAAACACGTCTCCTTCCCTTAATGTTTCTTCGGCTCCTCTCCGCATTTTGTGACGCCTTATTTTTTTTTTTTTCATTTTTCATTTTTATTTTCATTTTTATGCCTATTCTTATTTATTTCTTACTCATTTGTATTTATTTTTATGCCTATTCTCTTTTATTTTTACTTTCTTGTCATAATGTTTGTCATTATTTTTGTAGTTATTTTTGTAATTATTTTTTGTCATTATTTTGTCATAATTTGCCTTTGTCCTTATTTTTCGATTATTATTATTTATACTTACTTTATTATTATTATTATTATTATTATTATTATTATTATTATTATTATTATTATTATTATTATTATTATTATTATTATTATTATTATCTTCACTATTTATCATTATATTATTGTTTATTTTATATGCTCCCTATATTCTTGTCATTTAAATTTATTTTTTGTTTCAATTATATCGCTGTCCATTGTTATATCAGTTTCATATTTTTTACTTTCGCCGTCTATCCAAGGAAATTTCTATTTTTTTTTATTTTGAAAACTTGTACTTTAAAATATAATTACAACCAACTAGCTGTTTGTCTCTCGACACTTTCTATTATTTTAGCCTTTCAGTTCGTGTTAAGTGCTCCGTTTAATTTTTCCTCATGTAATTTTGGGTATGACGCATTATTTGTTAGTTTTTATTATTATTTTTTATCTTTTAACTTTGCCTATATTTTTTTTTTTTTTTTTTTTTTTTGTAACATGATGAATCGTGTATGACTCGAAACTTTAAAATATGCTTATCCCTGGGTTGGTGGATTTTCATAGTATATATATAATATATATAGTATATTATATATATAGTATATATATAATATAAATATATATATATATATATATATATAATATATTATATATATATATAGTATATATACCCTATATGGACTTGAAAAAGAGAGACTGGGTGGTTACCTTGGGAAAATATATTGATAAATGGACCAAACAATATCCCTTTTGAAGTTGTATTTACCGTACCATTTGTACCTTAATTTTGAAAGAATAATCTTTAAAATTGAAACAACCAAATGACCATCAAATCAATTTACAGTATCCAGTAAGCCTGAGTCAAGAATATGTGAAACAGTTTGTCAATAGAGTTAATGAGTTTTATGATGTATGGACAAAATATTTAGTCAACAAGACATTGTCATTGTCAAGAATGGTGCACTCCACGTGGAAAAAAGGTGTACATAGAAAAGAGAAAGGACAAGGACCTTATAATCAGCGAACCATTAATGAACCATATCCTGGACAGGCACGGATGGGATTCTATGAAGGAACAATCTGTCAAACACATTTTGGAAGGGCTGACAAGTCCCATATGGACACTTAGCCATTTAAAACAGAAAAAGCTAACAGTAGGGATGAAGAATAATTGTCAAAATGTTTCAACTTATTGACACACTTGATTTAAATCTTGTGAAGGAAAGATTTTGAAGGGTTTGAAACAGAACAGACAAGTAATACTTTTAAGTTAGACTGGATAAGAGGCAGCTAAGGGTTAACACCAACGGCTGTTAAAATAAAAGAAAAAAACTTATATAAGTTGTGGAGTCAAAGTAGAGAAGGAACGGAATAAGGTGTTCACAGTTTGAGAGGATGAAAAGTTTACTGGAAGTGAAGTCACAAGAGAGTATTAATTATTTACCATGGAAACTCTAAATATGCGAGGAAGTGGATACAAGAGCGAGATGAAATTTTATGTACTTTTTTTAAATTTGAGCTGGAAAAAAAAAAATTTTTGTATAGTTTTAATATTTGAGGGAGAGTGTAGTTTAAGTCATTTTAATTTTTTGTTTTACGGATTTTTATTGTTTTCACTATACAATACAGGTCATGGTATGGTTGGAGTTTTCTGTTGGCAGGGGCCAAGTCGACCAGAAGAGCGGGTAAAATATCACAGAAAAGAGTTGTAGCTTTAATTAAGGGTTGGTATGTTCAAAGTTCGATTTTCTTTTGCAGAGGGCTAGGACTATTCTCCCATCAAAAAAGATGGATTAGATTATATCAATAGCAATTCGAAGGCATGAGATCACTTTGTTGGTGTTAAACTGAAGCAATTCTTGGAAACAGTACAATTAAAACTCCCACCGCATCCTGGGCAAAAAGACTGAACAAACCATTCAAGCACAACGACTTCAGTCGGGGATTCAATTCTGGCCGCTCAACACAAACAACCACATTCTTTCAAGGGCTATCTGTCGGACGGTCGGCGTCGAGAGACGTCGAGCATTTACCTCGCCTTCTTGGATTTTAGAAAAGCTTTCGACTCCGTCAATCACAGCAATCTATTCCAGCTCTTGACAGGCCTTGGCCTTCCAAGAAGAATTACTAACTACATCCAGAATGTCTACAATGATACTAACATTAAAATTGGGGGGGGGGAGTTGGGTGAGGCAGGGACGTGGAGTGCTGCAGGGTGACCCGCTGTCTCCGGTTTTATTCAATCTGGTGCTGGACTTTGCGCTTAAAAAGATCTCGCAAGATGTGGGGTTCTCTTATGAGAACTCAATCATACCAGCACTTACATTCGCTGACGACTTGGTCTTGTTGGCTTCAACGAGAAACGGTCTCCAAACGAACATGCAGAAACTTGCGGATGCAGCAGCGTCGATTGGTTTGACACTGGGATTGCAGAAGTGTGCTACTATTGGTCTTCAGTGGTTGGGAAAAGCAAAGAAATTTATCCATGATAATCAACCATTCAGGCTTCGGGACCAGAATCTCCCCATTATGGGGCCAACAAGCATGTATAAATATCTGGGAGTTGATTTCGGAACTTCAGGATCTGCTAAATGGAAATATGGTCAAGTAGTGGATGGTCTAAGGAAGATCTCAACGGCGAGTTTGAAACCGCAGCAAAAATTCCATTTGCTAAAGAATTATTTCATCAAAGGAATGCTCTACAAGTTGAAACACCAGAAGATCATTAATAAAATCTTAAGAAACTTTGATAGGGCGGTGAGGGCTGCCATGAGACAGTTCCTCCACCTGCCCAACGACACTCCAACACCCATGTTCCACGAATAAACTTAAAATAACACACAGATAACACAATAAAAAATCAATATACATCAACAGATACAGACGATGATAAAGGTGGAACTATTAATGGGAGTAGATAATAATAATTAATAATGGAAGTATATTAATAAACTAGGTATAAGTCTAGTAGGGAATTCATAAAATACTCATAATATAGCTACTCAAGAAGTAAGCAGTCCTGACAAACTCCCAACCGTGTAAATTTGACCCTCATAAAAGAGGAGTAATAAAAATGAAGTTATACCATGTGGTAGAAATTTCAAGACCACAGTAGACAGGACCTATTGAATTCACTGGTCGGGGGCCAATAAAGTTAATAACCGAAACTTAAGAATGAGTTATTATGCTCAGACCTAAGAGGGCCTACAGACGCAGAGAAATGAACTAGTCTTCAGACTACCCTATAATCGACTCATCAAGATATTCACACAGTACAAACTTGAACTCAAATAACATAGACACAAAGAGATAGAGGAACCGTGACTAATCTGAGGAAAGGAGACGCCGTCCCAATTGATGAAGCAAAGATACAACCTCAAGCTCGAATTTTTTGGCTTGCAGGTTATAAGATGTAGAGTAACGTCTGGGTGTTCTCTATTATCCATTGTCTTACTGAGGCACAGAGTAGTTAGACCGTTGTTCGAGGTAGAGCACGCTTTAACTGAAGAATCACGGTCCTATGCGACTTTATGACTAAGGTGTGAAGAATAAGAGAGAACAGCTAGAGAATGAAAGAAGATGGAGAAGACAGAGTACGGCCTGATTGAGCGGAAAGAGTAGAGACATAAGGGAAGAGCCGATAGAGGAGTTTTGAGGATATGAGATTAGGAGAGCCAGACCGACGCTGGAAGAGAAGAGGAGTAGAGCCGAAGAAGCGAATACGAGAGAAGGAGGAGTATATATGAGATAGAGTGGATGAGGAACGAAAGGAAATGAGAGTAGAGCGTAGGGTGTGATAGAATGAGGAGAAGAAGAGGCACAACTAGTCGAGTGCAGAACGCAGAGATAGCGAGAGATGCTCGGGAGACCAGAGCACAGTAGAGGGGAGAAAAGAGAGAGTGAAGAGGATGAAAAAGATGAATAAGGGAGTGGGAGAGTGTGGTTGTTGTGAGAGAGAGAGAGAGAGAGAGAGAGAGAGAGAGGGAGAGAGAGAGATAGAGAGAATGAGAGAGTGATAGAGAGGGAGTGAGAGAGAGAGGGAGTGAAGAGATAGCAGGAAAAGAATGGAGAATAGAGTGAGAAGAGAAGGGAGAGAGAGAAAGAGAGATAGTGAGAGAGGGAGAGAGAGAGAAGAAGAGTTGTTGGGAGAGAGAGTGAGAGAGAGAGAGGGATGTGTGAGAGAGTGAGAGAGTTAGTGTGAGGGAGAGAGAGTGAGAGAGAGAGTGAGAGAAAGATAGAGAGAGAGGGAGTGTGAGAGAGAGAGGGGTGATAAGAGAGAGAGAGAAGGTGTGTGTGAGAGAGGTGAAGAGAGAGAGGGAGTGAATGGAGAGAGAGACAAGGTAGTGAAGACGCGAGGAAGAATGTAGAACTGAGCATGAAGGAGGGAGTTATGATGGTGACGTGTGTTGACGATATAAGGAGTGAATCAGTGTAGACGAGCGACAGCCTAGGAAGCCAGGAGTAATGAGGAGAAAAAAGTAGAGGCTTTGGTGAGAGATCGCGTAGACTATCGTCGTTTACACTTTGAGAGAGCGTTAAAAATGATCATGACTTAAGACCAACAATAGATAGTAGATAGATAGCTCAAGACTTAAAGATGAGCTCTCACCTAAGCTAACTAGAGCGAGATCTAAGAGTATCTGTAGAGATGAACAGGTAGAATTGAGCAATAGGAAGGTATATCGAGCCGCCGTATAAAGGAAACTCGTGAAAGAATATGTACTTCAAGATAGCGGAAGCTGGAGTTGACATCGAGATGAAATGGGTGCTGAGAGCGTATTTGAAGCGCCGTTGTCGATTAGTATTGAGGGGATGGGGAGGATTGCACGAGGTCACTGCATGGTACTGTAATGATCTCACAGCCCAGGCGAGGTAAACGCAACTGTACACACCATTAGTTGCGATGAAAATACTACTGACATATGATCCCTCACCATAGAGTAGGATTGAACTTGTGTAGACCGTAATGAACAGGTGGAGCTATCTGAGAGTAAGATCAATGAGAAAAAGCACGGAAGAACTGATCTGCTTGGGTATGTAAGGATGGAGGGATTAAGAATTAGCGCATTATGGTGTTATAGGAGTTTTAAGAGTTAGCGGATAAAAGGCTATATAAATAGAAAAAAATAGGAATATTCGGATAATAGAAATTTAGGGATAAAGATATAGAAATAGAAAATAGATAGATAAGATAAGATAATAGATAGGAATAGATAGAAGAATGATGGTAAATTATGCAGTCAGATAGATTAGATAGTATGACGGAGAGTAAAGTCGGCATGCAAATGAAGAATAGGATATATGTAATTAAAAGATATGCAGGAAAAATAGGAAAGTAACAGTATGGGAGTAATAGTATAGAAGATATAAGATTATTAGAATTGAGAAGGAATTATTAACCAATCACGAATTTGAGATTATGTAGTTATAGAATAACGTTGATGAGAAGTAAAAGAGATTTGTGAGAGAAGGGATTGTAGATAGACATGAGAAGTATAGACTAAGTGAAATTTAGATCATGATTAGATAAAGATTAAGGACATGAGATGAATAAGAGCAGGCTAATAGGTATAGGTAATATGATAGTACCGACCACTTGGAATGAAAAAGAATAGTAATAACAAAGAGACTTATATATAAGTATAGACTTTTGGAGTCCAAGTAAGAAGATGGTGAATAAGGAGTAAGACGATAGAGTAGTGAAATTCAATATGAGAGAGAATAAAAGTTTACATGAGAGAGGAAGTAGGGAGAGTAATAGAATATGCGACAATAGAAATTGAGTAATGAATACCAATTAGAAAATTAGGTAATAGAATATTGGAGAAAGTAGAGGTAATACATAGAGTAGAAGATATAAATTTATTAGGCTTTATTACTTTATCTTTAGAAATTTAGAGTTTAAAAAATGAATATCGGTTAGGTATGAAGAGGGAGAGAAGAGAGAGAGGAGAGAAATGAAAATTGCCTTTCGTTCACTGTGAAAGAGAATTGCTGTTTATATAAGAGAGAGAGTAAGTATGATGGAAGTAGAGATGATAGAGAGAGAGAGAAGAGTAGATTAAGGTGTGAGAGAGAGAGAGAGATATGTATAGATAGATTTAGTTGCGTGACGGAATGGTTGGTGGTTTAGAATTATGATTAAGAGTATGTGAGTATTATAGAGAGAGAGATGTAGAGACGAGATATATGATGGAGAGAAGTAAGAGTATGATGAAAGTATGTCTGGTGACAGCCAGAGGTGCAGGAAGAGTGCAGCACAGAAAATTACGAGATAAATAATAAAAACACCAGAAAAATAATAATGAAAGAGTATTAAAGACTATTGTTGGACAATAGTATACAAATAATAGATTTGTACATTCATTATAGGTAGAAAGGCTACAGAAAAGCTAGGAATTAACTACATGATAAGACCATCACAAATAATTGATAGGAATATGAATGGATAAGTCAATTAGCATCAAGTTCATGAGATTGTAGTAGTTGGTATTTGAGGATAACTGAAAAAGCAGACACGAATAGAGAAGCAACATATATATAAATTATGAAATATTAAAATATAATCACCTAAATATATATAATCTCACACAGGTTATCTTACCTTCTGTACCTTCTACATATGACGTAATTCATTGACCATAGTATAAGAAAAAAAAGATTTAATGAGAATCCTAGTACTGATAGGGATAAATAATGATAATATAAATAATATATAAATATGAAAATTCATAATAATGTCAAGTCCAAATTTATTTTGTTACAAATAAAGACTAGGATCGTAAATATATTAACTACAACATATATTGAGAAAAATATATTTAAATGAAAAAAAAGTAAAAATAGAAGAATTCAAATAATAACAATATCCCTTTACGATTATAAAGATAATAGAAAGTTAACCATAAATAAAAAGTAACCATTGATGTATACATTAATTATATTTGAAGATTTATAAAATCAAAAAAATGAAGAAATATACGAAAACAACACAAAATATAGTAACATACAAAAAATCAATATTATCACATAGTAATCACAGTAAGCCGGATGATCACAGGAAATAAGTAAAAACATAACCAAAAAATACAGTTTACTATAGTCAATAAGAAGATTAACCAATGACGATTAACATTCTAATATAATAGAAAGATATAAACTAGAGTAACAAAAATATATTAAAGTCAACAAGATAATCCAATTGTCTAATTTAAGTTCAAGAATGGTGCAAAATCTCACAAAACCTAAAAGTAAAGGATAAAAATAAAGGTTAGTACATTAGAAAAAATAGAAGAATTAGGAGATCAATGGAACTAAATATTATAATAAAATACATTAGAAAAACGAACCATTAATGAATAAACATATATATACACTGGTACAAAGAACACAGGAGGGATCATATTAAATAAAAAGAGGACAAATCATTACAACAAAATTTATGGAAAAGCAATTGTGCATAGTTACAGACCCAATAAATTTGTATAATCCTTGTCTAGTTCAAATCCAATAGTAAAATAAAAAAAAGAAAAAGCGTCGCTAAGCAGTAAAGATAGGATGAAGAAATTTATAATATACTAGGTGAAGGTTTACGGCACTATTCTTTGAATTGTTATATCATGTGATAGTATGAATTTTCTAAAGTAAAGGGTTAGTAAAGTGAAAACAGGAACAGAAAGCATTAATTACTTTTACAAGAATTATAAGACTCGGAGGATATATATAGAGCAGCTTATGTCGGTATAATACGCCACGAGGGTGTATTAAAAAAATACAAAGAAAAAAAACTTATATAAGTATCTTATAAAGAGAGTCAAATAGAGGAAAAAAGGAACGATAAAGGATGTATACAGTTTATGAGGATGAATAAGATTTTAACTAAGGAAGTGAAAGTCCAAGAGTAAGATATATTATACAAATAATGAATCATGCAGTCAATAAAACATGCTAAGAATATAATCGGAAAGTTGAAGACGAATTTCCAAAATAAATTTTATATGACTTAATAAACTTCATTTAAAGCCATGTCATCCACACTTAGCCCATATCATATGACCGATGAGATTCCCCCATTAGTGGCTTAGAGTTTTGTTTCCAACTTTAAGTCTTGAATCAGGTTATCCATTTATTTTTGTTTTTTACCTAATACATTACAGGATATGTGATGTTGGAGTTATCTGTCGGCGAAGGGACAAATTGAGTCGACTTACCAGTAAAGAGCGGTATTAGATCACCAGAAATAAAGTAAGTTATTGCTATTAATTGGATAATAGTCAATGATATACGTATTCTTATGGACAGATAGAGGCTTTCAGACTATTTCTTCAATGCCATCAAAAAGATGGATATTATAATAATAAATAGCATCAATTTGCGGTCATGGATTTGTTATTTCGGTGTATAACCTGAAGCATTATTATTATTTGAGTAAGTCACAATTTACAAATACGGGCAACTCATCATCACTGGCAAAAAGAAAACTTTGAAAAACTAATCAAGCACTTAAACGACTTCAGTCGGGAATTTTAATCATATCTGGATACCTTAAGCTCGAACATCAAAGAGACTAACAATTAATTTCTAATATCTCAAGGCTTTCCTTACGGACGGTACGTGAGTTCGATTGAGATCCGTCAGAGAGTAGCATTATACGCATCTTGCATTCTTGGTATATATATTTAGAAAAGACTTATTTCTAGACTTTCACGTCAATCACAGTACAATACTATTCCAGCTCTTGACAGGTACCTTGGCCTTCCAAGAAGAATTACTAACTACATCCAGAATGTCTACAATGATACTAACATTAAAATTGGGGGGGGGGGGGGGGGGGGGGGGGGCGGGGGAGGGGGGGGCGGGGAGTGCTGCAGGGGGACCCGCTGTCTCCGGTTTTATTCAATCTGGTGCTGGACTTTGCGCTTAAAAAGATCTCGCAAGATGTGGGGTTCTCTTATGAGAACTCAATCATACCAGCACTTACATTCGCTGACGACTTGGTCTTGTTGGCTTCAACGAGAAACGGTCTCCAAACGAACATGCAGAAACTTGCGGATGCAGCAGCGTCGATTGGTTTGACACTGGGATTGCAGAAGTGTGCTACTATTGGTCTTCAGTGGTTGGGAAAAGCAAAGAAATTTATCCATGATAATCAACCATTCAGGCTTCGGGACCAAGTTAAATCTACCCCAATAAATTAAGGGGCATCAAATTATACAAAGTTAACATATTAGTAATAAAAATATCTGGGTAGTTGATTTCGGAACTTTACAGGACTGCTAAAATATAAGGAAAAAATATGTCAAGTAGTGGGATGGTCCTAAATAATAGGAAAGATATCTTAACAACGGCGAGTTTGAAACCGCAGCAAAAATTCCATTTCCTAAAGAATTATTTCATCAAAGGAATGCTCTACAAGTTGAAACACCAGAAGATCATTAATAAGATCTTAAGAAACTTTGATAGGGCGGTGAGGGCTGCCATGAGACAGTTCCTCCACCTGCCCAACGACACTCCGACACCCATGTTCCATCAACCTCCAGCTGAAGGTGGACTTGGGGTGATGGGAGTTAGAAACTGGTGTCTGTGGTCAACTCATTGCTCAAGGAGGAGTCTGGTCCTTGGCTGCAGAAGCTATCAAGATTCCAACATCAAGAAGAGAGAGAAGAGTCCTGGTGACGGACTTCAGAGACGGACTTGGTCTGGCGGGGGCCAGAAAGAAGTCCGGCTGTTATGGCTGGATTTCTGACGGCACCCGACCGATGAAAAGATCCGTCTATATCGACTCAATCAAGATCCGTCACAACTTAATCGAAACAAGAGAGATGACGTCAAGAGGAAGAGAGGTCCCAATGGAGCAAACACTCTGTGATCTTGGCTGCAGGAAAGTGGAGTCGCTGGGCCACATTCTCCAGGAGTGCCCGGCGGTGGCACCCATGCGAACTCAGCGACATGACATGGTGAATAAACATCTGGATGAGAAGTTGAGACAGCGGGGCTGGCAAGTGGTACTAGAACCTACTATTCCGACCACCGAAGGGATAAGGAGACCAGACTTAATAGTCTGGAGATATCAGAGATGAATGCCTTTGCCACTACTCGAGACTCAACTATAATGTTACGCCGATTATGCTCCAAATTAAGTTTATTATAGCCAAACATGGCAAGAGCAGTAGTAGGCCAAAAGGAAGAGATTTTGACTATACTATATAAAAGTATATATAGACGACATATTATTAATAGAGTATGAGTCAGTAACGTCCGCCCTGGATTACCGGTAATATAGATTGGGACTGATGTAGACGCACGGTTCCGTCTTTACTTTGGGATAAGAAGGCGTACATGGCATAAACTGAAAGACTACTAACCTATATCATGAAGAGGCTTCCCTACCATAACTACAGAGATCCAAGATTTGGGGAGCACGGTACGCATGGAGGGATCGGCCCGCTACTTGGAGTTCTTCAAGACAAAGCAGCGGGACAGCTGGGACGCATGTAAAGCGCCGTATTCGTAAATTAATATAGTAAGGAATGGTGGGCAACAAGAAATAGACCTCGTATAATCCTGGAAAAAGTACTCTTCACTAAGCCCAAACAGGAACTACTCATAATCCCTGTTGACTTACTAGTAAAATACTAACTGACATTTTACACCACACTCCGAGAGATACTTTATTGTAGGAACGACCTAGGAACTAATTAACGATCTTGGAACAGCCTCTTAGGTGATGGAAGACATTTAGTTAGTTGGGAAATATATCATTAGAATAACGCGTTATAAAGAAAAACTTTATAAATATATAAAACAAAAACACTCTGCCGGATATCACTCATCAAATGAAGGGAACTTGATCAAACATTTTTTGTAGACCAGTTGCCTGAAAGTCCCATGCACATTCAGCTCATTAAATCAGGAAAAAAGAGTAACAGAATGAGAATAGAAGAAAGAATATAGTTTTGAAGGTTTTAACCCTACTAAGATTTAAAATCTATTATGAAAGAAAGATTGTTGAAAGGGAATTTATGAGAAAACAGAACAACAGACACGTAACTAACTTTTAAGTTTATGAATAACTGGATAAGAAGCAAAGCATAAAGTGGTATAGTCGGATAAAGTACAGCTTCGGTGTAAAAATAATCAAACACAAATTAAAACTTAAAATTAAAGTACTTATTAAATATAGGAGTCCAAGTAAGAGAGAATAAGGGAAAGACTAGGTGATACAGTTTGAAGGATTAAAATAATAAGTGTTTTAAGAACTTTATTAAAATATGTCACAAAAATTATAAGTCATACCATGAAACTGTAAATATGGAAAGTTGGATACAAGAGGAGATAAATTTATCTTTATAAATAAATGTAAGTTATGGATATTGGAATTTCTGTGGCAGGGCCAAGTCGCAATTATAACTTAATCCCCACAAGAAGTAGCGGTATATATTCACCAGAAAAAGAGTTATTAAGCTATTGTTGGATTAAAATAGTTCAAAGTATATGTTAACTATATTTTTGAGCAGCAGAGCTCAAGACTAATTTTTCCTCTACCAATCAAAAGAATTTAGGATTCAATTATTCATATCAAATATAGCATAAATATAACAAGTCTTCATAAAAATATCAAGGGATGGATTTGTTGGTTTTAACTGAAGCAATTTTGGAGCACAATTTATAAAATGAAGATCAATTTACTCACTACTGTTTTCTACATTGCGATCTGACCAAGTTAGAAAAGTTTAGGGAAACCAACATGTATATTATGAAACCTAATATGGACTTGAAATAGAGAGACTGGTGGTTACCATGGAAAAATATTTTGATAAATGGACCAAACAATATCCCTTTCGTAAAGTTGTAGTTACCGTACCATTTGTACCTAATTTTGAAAGATATAATCACAGAAAATTACGAAAACAACCAAATGACCATCAAATCAATTTACAGTATCCAGTAAGCCGGAGTCAGGAATAAGTAAAACAGTTTGTCAATAGAGTTATAATAATTAGAGTTTTATCCTGATGTATGGACAATATTAAAATAATATATTAGTACAACACTAAGCTTCCCATATCGTACATTTGTAAAGACTCGGTCTGCATCTTCAACGATCGGAACAAATAGTGTACACTTATATAGTACAACCTTAAGAGAAGGACACCACTGAAAGACCTTTAAGTATTCATTTACCCTTCTGCACCCAATCTATATTAAGAACTGGACCACTCATCACCTCCTCTGGTACAACGCGACCCTACGCGGAACTGCCGGCATGGTCTATACTGAAAGCGGAACATCCTATTGTACAACTCACTATTCTATTATAATGGGAAGTTGCCTTCTGTATAAAAAGTCAACCCATGTAGACATACCGCTCATGTAAATAGCTACCTACCAACACGATGATAACACCGTTTACCAGGTCATCAAGGGAGCGTACCATCGAACTCCCTATATATCATTCCCTCCGTTCTTGTTCGAAACGCTCTATTCTTAGACTTCTCCTTTCTTTTCAAACCTGTCATCAGTATATTAAGGATTTTTTATTTTGTAAATGTACCTTGTGCTTAAGTTTTACATAGTTATCATATAATTGTATATGTCGTGTTATGTATAACCTACACAGAACATATCTCGCTCTTTCCACACTATAACCCACAGCTTCTGAACCTAATTACCCTACAATTAATTCCTAAGTTACGCACTATCAAACTTCTTCAACACTCATTCAATCTGGGCCGTGACTTTAAGAGACTTTCTGATTTCCTCCATGCCTGGACATGTGTGTCTCTATGCAATCTCATTCTATCCTTATAATGATTCCACTGTGTAGGCGTCGCGCAACATTTGAAATCAAATCTTAAAAAAAAACAATAAACTACCTAAACATACAGACACATCTAATAACAACCTCTAAAACCTCCTAGTATGCGTTTAGATACGTAAGACTGAGTATCCCAGTATATGTGTGTATGTGTGTGGAAAAGGAACACTAAACGAAAGAAGACATGATCGCTAGCTAGCTGTTATTAGACAACAAAAGGATTCTTGTTAGAACACATACACAGCTACAAGTAATTTTTACTGCGATATAAGTAAGAGTCACTACAAATACGAAAGTATACTATGATTTCTTCCTTAGCAACTTGCTAACACCTCTTCTCCTATTACCTGCAAGCGAAAAATACTTACAATCCCTCTTGTAGACTAGATTGATTACTCGCATCACATACTATCTGTGAAAGCTCTTTTTCAATGCCCTATTTGTTTACATAATTAATTCCAGAAAGCGCAAGAATAGATTAATAAATATAACCTCTTATCACTGCCCAATGCTCAACTTACCCCTAATCAGTCTATGACTGTTTACGAACTGTTTGATTTGGGCTGACATAAATCATAACAATCACAATTCATGTATGTATAGTTTTAATATTCTGAGGAGAGTTTGGTAGTTTAAGTTTTTAATTTTTGTTACAAACGAATTTTTTTGTTGTTTCTGACACTCATACCATTCACATAGAGTAATGGATGAATTGGAACATCACAGACAATACCTATAAATGATGAGACAGAACAAAAGAAGGAAAAGAACAACATAAAGATCAAAATGAATCCACAAGAAGAGAAGCGGTAAAGATAAATCAAAACGAAAATAAAATAAAACTAAAAAAAAAGAAAATAAACGAAGATAATATAGAAAAAAAGAAAAAACCACATATATATAAGGAATAAAAAATCCCAACACCTTAGTATCGATAAAAAAAAAAAAAACGAAATAGTTTAGGCAAGAAAAAAAAGGAATACGTCAGTCAGTGCTGGATCTACATAAAATAAAGAAATATTCAACAAAAAACCAAATTTAATACGAATAAAATTTACCATACATTAAGGAGTCAAATTTAACGACATATCAGAGAAGTGTTGAAGTTGTTAGTTATAAACTGAAAAGCAATAATTTATTGAGGAGTACATAAAAAAAATATATATAAAACTCACAACAACAATTAGCAAATAATCTCATGGACAAGAACTAAGATAAAAACCATCATAAAAAACACATAAAAAAAAAAAAAAATAAATATAAAAAGGAGTCAAATTTAACACTCTGGCAATCATTAGAATAATAATATAAAAAAAATATAATAAAAACGATAAAAAAATAAAAATAAAAAATAAAAAAAACGACTATTCAGAATCGGTGATTCATAACAATCATATGAGCCGCAATACAAAAAATACAAAAAATTAAAAACATACAAACATTTCTTTCTCAAGGTATCATTTACGACAGGTCCAGAAGAGCACGAAACGTTCAAATAAAAATAATGACATAAATTACATACCAATACCAAACAATAAACAAATCGGCTTAACTTATAAAAAATTAACTTGGAATTTAAAATTAAAGAAAAGACTTTCGACTAAAAAAAAAAATAAAAAATATATAACGCGTCCAAAATCACCAAGCAAAATACATTTAACCAGCTCAATTGACAGAACTTTAGAGCCTTTAAACCAAGAAAAGAATACTTATAACTAACAATACCAGAATGTCTACAATGATATACTAACATTTAAAATTGGGGGGGGGGGAGTTGGGTTGAAGGCAGGCGACGTGGAAGTGCTGCAGGGTGACCCGCTGTCTCCGGTTTTATTCAATCTGGTGCTGGACTTTGCGCTTAAAAAGATCTCGCAAGATGTGGGGTTCTCTTATGAGAACTCAATCATACCAGCACTTACATTCGCTGACGACTTGGTCTTGTTGGCTTCAACGAGAAACGGTCTCCAAACGAACATGCAGAAACTTGCGGATGCAGCAGCGTCGATTGGTTTGACACTGGGATTGCAGAAGTGTGCTACTATTGATCTTCAGTGGTTGGGAAAAGCAAAGAAATTTATCCATGATAATCAACCATTCAGGCTTCGGGACCAGAATCTCCCCATTATGGGGCCAACAAGCATGTATAAATATCTGGGAGTTGATTTCGGAACTTCAGGATCTGCTAAATGGAAATATGGTCAAGTAGTGGATGGTCTAAGGAAGATCTCAACGGCGAGTTTGAAACCGCAGCAAAAATTCCATTTGCTAAAGAATTATTTCATCAAAGGAATGCTCTACAAGTTGAAACACCAGAAGATCATTAATAAAATCTTAAGAAACTTTGATAGGGCGGTGAGGGCTGCCATGAGACAGTTCCTCCACCTGCCCAACGACACTCCGACACCCATGTTCCATCAACCTCCAGCTGAAGGTGGACTTGGGGTGATGGAGTTAGAAACTGGTGTCTTTGGTCAACTCGAAAATCTGAAGGGAAAACTCATGGCTCAAGGAGGAGTCTGGTCCTTGGCTGCAGAAGCTATCAAGATTCCAACATCAAGAAGAGAGAGAAGAGTCCTGGTGACGGACTTCAGAGACGGACTTGGTCTGGCGGGGGCCAGAAAGAAGTCCGGCTGTTATGGCTGGATTTCTGACGGCACCCGACTGATGAAAAGATCCGTCTATATCGACTCAATCAAGATCCGTCACAACTTAATCGAAACAAGAGAGAGGACGTCAAGAGGAAGAGAGGTCCCAATGGAGCAAACACTCAGTGATCTTGGCTGCAGGAAAGTGGAGTCGCTGGGCCACATTCTCCAGGAGTGCCCGGCGGTGGCACCCATGCGAACTCAGCGACATGACATGGTGAATAAACATCTGGATGAGAAGTTGAGACAGCGGGGCTGGCAAGTGGTACTAGAACC
Source organism: Trachelipus rathkii (assembly GCA_015478945.1). Taxonomy (NCBI): domain Eukaryota; kingdom Metazoa; phylum Arthropoda; class Malacostraca; order Isopoda; family Trachelipodidae; genus Trachelipus; species Trachelipus rathkii. The sequence goes on along the minus strand of JABUQX010107053.1, from coordinate 7,556 downwards.
TACTATTCCGACCACCGAAGGGATAAGGAGACCAGACTTAACCCTCGCGCGTACTATGCGGACGTTTTTCGACTGGACACAACTATATGCGCCGATGCAAATGCTGCCAACATGGAGGTTTTACTCTTTTTTCATTTTCCTCCTTCCAGGTAATTCTTCAGAAAATGTTTCAAGAAGATGTTGATTCTAATTTTGGTGATAGATCTTGGAAAAAAACACCCAAAAGTTATTGGGGGTCAAAGTTGAAACAGACGCAAAAAGTCCGTAGCGTAGTCGCGCGTGGGTAACCAAATTGACATTACGCTGCGGACGTTTTTCGTCCGCATGCTTTTTTTTTTTAACAAAGCCTAAAAAAGGGTCGTTTAATTTCAGTATTTGATAAATACTGTAGTAAAACAATATAATTTATTTATTTTTAAGTTTTTTATTAATTTTTTGATTGAATTTTTTTACTTATAATTTTTTATATCTTTTTTTCAGATTTGAAAGAATTTTTATAATTTTATTTCAATTTTGTTCGCAAAATATTGTATTGTTGTCCAATTTTTGGCAAAGTTTTATACTTTTTTTCAAATATAAATTTTTTTAACAACAAAAACATGGCTCCAAAGAGACTGGTAAGCATTATTTACAAATTTTTAAAAAATGAACATTTTTATATCTTGAGAATTATGTTTTTTTAGTTATATTTTTATGATGTACATGACTTGTGATTTATTTGCAGTTACTTGAATCGTCATCATCTGATGAAGAGGGAGGTCAACGCACGAGCACGCCTTGCAAAACCCGGCGCCCCCATTATTGGCAGTTCTTCTTCTGCAACATCCATTTTGGAGAGAACACCGTTATGTAAGTATTTGATATAATGTACTCTAAACGTTTCTATTGCATTCACTTCCATTTACAAAGGTATTTATAAAACCATTCTCTTTCAGGATAAAACAACGAGTACGGGCGGCGTATCTCAACCGTCTACGTCGGGCGTATCAAGTGGTGAAAAAAAGTCACTGAAGCAGAGGAAGAAGAGGAGGAGGCATGGGGAGACCACAATCGACGAGCTGTTGAATGTTTCTTCCATTGAATCTCCAAGAAGATCTACCCCTGCAGCTTCTCAATCTTCGAAAAATGAGATGCTTAGACGCGATTTTGTAAGTATTTGATATAAAATGTACTCTAAACGTTTCTATTGCATTCACTTCCTTACAAAGGTATTTATAAAACCTTTCTCTTTCAGGATAGTGCGGACGTGGTTCAACCCTCTACGTCTGGGGAATCAACAGGAGCAGTACGTCGGTCTCTTAGAAAGCTTCGTCTAGGAGATTCAATCCTATTTGAAACGATGCATTTGATGATTCCGACGTTGACCCCGATTATATCCAAAGCTCATCCTGTGATGAAAGTTCATCAGATGTCGATGACTGTGATGAACGCATTTATGTACTGGCAGAGGAAATGGAAGTGGAGGAAGAGGACCCTGCACCTGCCGCTGCCGCTACCCCTGCACCTGCCGCTGCCCCTGCCCCTCCTTCAGCTCCTGCTTCTGCCCCTGCCGCTCCTTCTGCCCCTGTCGCTCGCCCTGCCCCTGTCGCTCGCGCTCGCCCTGCTCCTGGTACTTGTTATACCGCCACAAGTGGATATAAGTGGTCCACCCTAGAACCACAAGCCTCTAGAACAAGTGCCAGGAATCTAATAAGAGTTGAATCAAAATTCAATGGGAAAGCTGCTGAAGCTTCAACGGTCCTGGAATGTTTTGATGCTTATTTCCAGGACCATGTTGTTGAGCATATTGTAAAATACACAAACGAATTCGCACAAGATTTCATTCATGAAAAGCAAGTAAAGGATGAAAATCTTTATAGGGCCACCGACAAATGGGAATTACGCGCTTTCCTGGGTATTCTTATAGCTATGGGGGCGTTTAATGACACCAAACAGGATTTAGAGCGACTTTGGAACGAAAACTGTGGGAAAAGTTACTATAGGGCCGGAATGTCCTTGAGGAGATTCCGCGCTATGCTCACTCTTCTCCGGTTTGATGACAGGAGAGCTAGGAAGGAGAGAGAAGCACAAAGGCAAGTCAACCCTGATAAGGTTGAAGCCCTACGGGAAGTGTTTGACATGATCAACATCATTTTAGAACAAAATTATACCCCTGGCCCTTTACTTTGTATAGACGAAATGTTATGTTTATTCAGGGGAAACGCAGCATTTCGTCTGTATATAAAATCGAAACCAGGGAAATATGGTTTGTTGATCAGAATGCTATCTGATTGCGAAACAAAAATGATTTTGCAACTGTTGCCATATGGTGGTAAAGTGGGTGACGAACCAGCTAAAACGCCTGAGGAGTCCGTTGTTCATCTCTTGAGACCCTACTATAAGTCCAACAGAAATGTTACAACGGACAGGCTATATACGTCGATCCCACTTGCCACACAGTTGTACAAGGAAGGGCTAACCCTGGTTGGCACCCTCAACCAAAGACGAAGACATCTTCCCAATGAGCTGAAGGAAACTTCTGGCCGAGATTTATATTCAACAAAGTTTGTTATGGCGGAGAAAGCTCCTTCAGGAGAGGACACTGCACCAATCCTGCTGGCTTCATATATAGCCAAGCAGAAGCCAGTAAAGAACGTCCTAATGCTTTCTTCGATGCATAGCAAATTTTCAATCCCTGCAACCTACAGAGGGAGAGAAAACCCCAAAAAGCGGCCAGAAGTGATTGAATTCTACAATTCAACGATGGGTGCAGTGGATACGGACGACCAAATGGTCCGAAAGTATTCTTGCAAAAGGGCCTCGCTTCGTTGGACCATGTCATGGTTCTATTCCATTCTAGACATCTGCACATTGAATGCATATCTCCTTCATTCCATCAAAGATCCAAACATAGCTGAGGACTTGCAGAAAAGAAAACATTGCATTCGAATAAACTTCTATGAAACATTAGCAACAGAACTTATAAGACCACATGCCATCCGGAGATTCGAAAAGAATAAAAGCCTCAGCTTGCTGATAAAGGGATCTATAATGACACTTTACCCAGAGGTACGACCTCCACCACCACCACCACCACCACAGCAGGTTATTATCCCTCCTGGGGACAGGCTTCGAAGACTGTGCGCAAAATGCCAGAGGGATGGGATAAAGCCTGCCCCGAAAGTGTCAAAGGTATGCATTCTGTGTGGGGCTTACCTTTGCAAGAAACATTATACAGAGGTCAAGTGCTCAGGGGTGTGCTGCAATCTATATATTATAAATAATATAAATATATATTATTTTTTTTTTATGTTTTCAAAATATTAACCAAAAAAGAGAAAATTATTATTATTATTATTAATTTATTAATTATTATTATTATTTATGTATTATATTATTATTATTATTAATCTATTATTTATTATTATTCTTACTAAATAATAATATATATTTTTTATAAATAAACATTTTTTTCTTGTATTACTGTGTTCCTTATCCTGATTTACTCCATTTTGAAGTTGTTATTTGTAAAAAATAAAAATAAAAATAAAAAAAAAATACATGCAAAAATACGCATTTTTAGAGACCTATAAAATTTCAACCACTGTATTTTAGGCTTTATTCGTATAAAATATTACGAATATGTCGAATCTAAAATAAAACTACCAAATATGAAGACATACAGATGTATACTTGGCTTTTTATAGCTATACTAGAGTAATCTATTGAAATCACTTTTTAAAATATACAAGCAATTTAAAAAAAATAAAAATAAAAATAGTATTAGCCAACATAATTTTCAAAATAATGGCTCAAACAACTCAGAAAGGACCTAATTACACAATGGGCATGCTAAAAGTTACAAAAAAAAAAAAAAAAAAAAAACGAAAATTTTAAACGAACAAAATAAAAAGTACGTTTTACGTCCGCAGCGTACTAGAACCGACGATTCCGACCACCGAAGGGTAGGAGCCAGACTTAATAGTCTGGAGACGAGATGATGCTTTGATACTGGACACAACTATATGCGCCGATGCAAATGCTGCCAACATGGAGGCAGTAGTGGCCAGGAAGATTGACTACTATAATAAGGACGACATAAAGGAGTGGGTCAGACGTCGCACTGGAACCGGTAATGTTGGGGTGGACGCGGTCGTCTTTAATTGGAGAGGCGACATGGCTACTAAGACCCACAGCCTACTGAAGAGGCTCCACCTAACTACAGAGATCAAGATCTTGGAGACGGTATGCATGGAGGGATCGGCCCGTACTTGGAGATTCTTCAAGAAAGCAGCGGGACACTGGGGCTGAGCGCCGTCGTATTGAGGGGGGGCACGAGTCTCGTCCTGAAGACTCTCGCCCAACAGGAACCCGCCCCTGTTGCTTGTAAATACTAACTGACATTCCCTCCCTCGGGATACTTTGTAGACCGAGGCAGGTGGAGCTACGGGTTACAGAAGCAAAGAACTTCGCTTAGGTGATGGTAGACATTTGGTGTTGGGTACATTAGCGGAGAAACTTATAAAAAAAAAAAAATGGGATTCATATGAAGGGAACATCTGTCAAACATTTTTGGAAGTTGCTGAAGTCCCAAATGACATTAGCTATTAAATCAGGAAAAAGAGTAACAGTATGGATGAAGAAGAATATAGTTTTGAAGGTTTTAACCCACTTGATTTTAAATCTGTGAAGAAAGATTTTGAAGGGTTTGAAACAGAACAGACAAGTAATACTTTTAAGTTAGACTGGATAAGAGCAGCTAAGTGGTATATACCCACCGGTGAAAAAATAAAACAAAAAACTTATATAAGTACTGGAGTCCAAGTAGAGGAAAAGGGAAGACTAGGTGTACAGTTTGAGGATAAAGGTTTTACTGGAAGTGAGTCGCAAGAGAGTATATACCATGAAACTGTAAATATGGAAAGTTGGATACAAGAGGAGATAAATTTATATGCTTCAGAATTTTAAATTTGAGTTAAAAAAAAAAGTTATATTTTTGTATAGTTATATTTTTGTATAGTTTTAATATTTGAGGGAGAGTGTAGTTAAAGTATTTTAATTTTTGCTACGTTTTTTTTCTATATATTGCAGGTATGGATGTTGGAATTTCTGTGGCAGGGCCAAGTCGACCCAGAAGAGCGGTAATATCACCAGAAAAGAGTTTAGCTATTGTTGGAAATAGTCAAGTTTGTTCTTTGGTAGAGGGCTCAGACTATTCTCCCATCAAAAAGATGGATTATTATTATATCAATAGCATCAAGTTCATGGATTTGTTGGTTTTAACTGAAGCAATTTTGGAGCACAATTTATAAAATGAAGATCAATTTACTCACTACTGTTTTCTACATTGCGATCTGACCAAGTTAGAAAAGTTTAGGGAATCCAACATGTATATTATGAAACCTAATATGGACTTGAAATAGAGAGACTGGTGGTTACCATGGAAAAATATTTTGATAAATGGACCAAACAATATCCCTTTCGTAAAGTTGTAGTTACCGTACCATTTGTACCTAATTTTGAAAGATATAATCACAGAAAATTAAGAAAACAACCAAATGACCATCAAATCAATTTACAGTATCCAGTAAGCCGGAGTCAGGAATAAGTGAAACAGTTTGTCAATAGAGTTAATGAGTTTTATGATGTATGGACAAAATATTTAGTCAACAAGCCATTGTCATTGTCAAGAATGGTGCACTCCACGTGGAAAAAAGGTGTACATAGAAAAGAGAAAGGACAAGGACCTTATAATCAGCGAACCATTAATGAACCATATCCTGGACAGACCACGGATGGGATTCATATGAAGGGAACATCTGTCAAACATTTTTGGAAGTTGCTGAAGTCCCATATGACATTAGCCATTAAAACAGGAAAAGCGTAACAGTAGGGATGAAGAATAATATAGTGTGAAAGTTTTGACCCACTTGATTTTAGATCTATGAAGGAAGATTTTGAAGGGTTTGAAACAGAACAGACAAGTAATACTTTTAAGTTAGACTGGAATAGAGCAGCAAGTGGTATATACCCACCCGGTGTAAAAATAAGAAAAAAATTTTCTCTCGACCCGACCGTCGAAGATAGCCTTGAGAAGAAATGTGTTGTTTGATGTTGAGCGGCCAGATTGAAATCCCGACTGAAAGTCGTTGTGCTTGATAGTTTTCAGTCTTTTTGCCAGGATGCGGTGGAGTTTTAAATTGTACTCCAAAATTGCTTCAGTTAACACCAACAAATCCATGACCTTGATGCTATTGATATAATAATAATCCATCTTTTTAATGGGAGAATAGTCTGAGCCCTCTGCCAAAGAACGAACTTGACTATTTCCAATAATAGCTAAACTCTTTTCTGGTGATATTACCGCTCTTCTGGGTCGACTTGGCCCCGCCACAGAAACTCCAACATCCATACCTGTAATGTATAGGAAAACAAAAAAAATCGTAACAAAAATTAAAATACTTAAACTACACTCTCCCTCAAATATTAAAACTATACAAAAATATATTTTTTTTCAGCTCAAATTTAAAATTCTGAAGCATATAAATTTATCTCCTCTTGTATCCAACTTTCCATATTTACAGTTTCATGGTATATACTCTCTTGTGACTCACTTCCAGTAAAACTTTCATCCTCAAACTGTACACCTTATCGTTCCTTTTCCTCTATTTGGACTCCAGTACTTATATAAGTTTTTTTCTTTTATTTTTACACCGGTGGGTATATACCACTTAGCTGCTCTTATCCAGTCTAACTTAAAAGTATTACTTGTCTGTTCTGTTTCAAACCCTTCAAAATCTTTCTTCACAGATTTAAAATCAAGTGCGTCAAAACTTTCAAAACTATATTCTTCTTCATCCTTACTGTTACTCTTTTCCTGATTTAATGGCTAATGTCATATGGGACTTCAGCAACTTCCAAAAATGTTTGACAGATGTTCCCTTCATATGAATCCCATCCGTGGTCTGTCCAGGATATGGTTCATTAATGGTTCGCTGATTATAAGGTCCTTGTCCTTTCTCTTTTCTATGTACACCTTTTTTCCACGTGGAGTGCACCATTCTTGACAATGACAATGGCTTGTTGACTAAATATTTTGTCCATACATCATAAAACTCATTAACTCTATTGACAAACTGTTTCACTTATTCCTGACTCCGGCTTACTGGATACTGTAAATTGATTTGATGGTCATTTGGTTGTTTTCTTAATTTTCTGTGATTATATCTTTCAAAATTAGGTACAAATGGTACGGTAACTACAACTTTACAAAAGGGATATTGTTTGGTCCATTTATCAAAATATTTTCCCAAGGTAACCACCAGTCTCTCTATTTCAAGTCCATATTAAGTTTCATAATATACATGTTGGATTCCCTAAACTTTTCTAACTTGGTCAGATCGCAATGTAGAAAACAGTAGTGAGTAATTGATCTTCATTTTTTAAATTGTGCTCCAAAATTGCTTCAGTTAAAACCAACAAATCCATGAACTTGATGCTATTGATATAATAATAATCCATCTTTTTGATGGGAGAATAGTCTGAGCCCTCTGCCAAAGAACAAACTTGACTATTTC
>JABUQX010107052.1:15000-20016 GCA_015478945.1 Trachelipus rathkii | reverse complement strand
TATTATTGATAATGATGAAAATGTATGATTGGGAAGTGAATTCTTTGGATATAAAAACGGCGTACCTACAAGGCAAAGATAAAAAGATAAGTTTTTCTGGTTCCGCCTAAGGAGGCTGAGACAAAGAAAATATGGAAGCTGAATAAGGCTGTGTATGGATAGAAGGATGGGGCAAGAAATTGGTACGAGAGCATAAGGGATATTGTGTTGGGAAAGTGAAGGTAAAGGAAGTAAAGTAGAAAAAACTTTTATTGGAAAAAGGAAGGGGATTTCATGAGAGTGATGGGGATACATGTTGATATTGTTTATGGAGGAAAGGAATTTCATGAGAAAATAATGGGTGGAATAAAAGGGAAATTGAAAATCGGGAGAATAGAAAGAGGGAAATTTAGATATTTGGAAATTGACATAGAGGATGAAAAGGGGCTAATAAGGATGAGTCAGAATGGCTACATAAGGAATATGGTGAATGAAGTGAAAATAAAAGAAAATAAGGGAAAAGAAAAATTAAACGTAGTTGATCAAACATTGTATAGATCCGTATTGGGATAATTGAACTGTCTAGCACAGAATACAAGACCGGATGTCAGTTTTCAGGTGAGTAAATTGGGTAGAAATTTAAATAAGGATAGTTATGATAACTTCAAAGAATTACCCAAGGTATTAAAGAGAATGAAAAATAAGAATGTGGAAATACAACACATACAGATTACAAAGTGAGGGATTAACTCTCGAAGGGTTTGCAGATGAGTCTTTTGAGAATGCCCAAGATGGGAAAACGCAAATAGGTTTGTGTGTGATGTTTAATTATTAAAGTGGCAAAAAAGAATAGTAGGGTCAACTTTAGCGGGAGAGACGATAAGTATGGTGGAAGGAGTCGAATGGGCGGAATATTTAAAATATTTAGGGGAAGAAGTGAATGGAGTGAAATACGAAAAAAGAAAAATTATTGTAAAAACTGATTGTAAATCGTTGAAAGAGAATGCGAGATCTAAAACAGGTATAAAACAGGATGTTAAGAATAGACTTGTTAAATATTAAGGAAAAATTGGAAGGGGGAATGATACAAGATGGATAAGTTCTAGATTACTGTTTTTGTAAGAAAATAAAACTTCTGAGGAATCATAAGATTTAGGCGTAGTTGTAAAAGTTGGAAAAGTAGTAGCAATTCGTCGTTGCCTAGGCTTAGTAATGTGTTTGTAGGTTACGTATTTGTAAGATGGAAAGAGGCGGCTAATTGTGAGTATATCATTTCTTTTGTGAAACTGCATTTCAATTGTGTGGGGCTCTGGATGCTATTACTTCCTGTGGGTAGTTTATTTATTATTTAGTTTAATAAATGCTTCCATTTCTTTTAACAGATATGACAGGAATTGCTTGATTAAATTATTGTCATACCAACATTATTTAGATTCGAAGTTTGTAAAACTTAATATAGTTGAAAGTATTGAGAAAGAAAGCAAAGAGATACCGAAGGTCAACAGTAACAATATTAGTTAAGGTGCTCGTTTCCCTGCGCGCGTGGGATCAAGATTTACTATGCAAATGGGTTGATTGACAGGCTACATAAAGACCGATAGACAAGTACACTTGATGGTCTTAGTAAGGAAGAGTTCAATTTATCAATATATATATATAATATATATATATATATATATATATATATAATACTATATATATTATAATATATATATATATATATATAATATATATATTATATATATATATATATATATATATATATATATATATATATATATATATATATATATATATATATATGTATTTTTATTTTTTGTTATATATAATATATATAATATTATATATATATATATATATATATTGTGGGGAATTACGTGGGGTGTCATATATAATAAAATGAGTTGGTTATGAAACTATTTAGAAAACAAGTGTTGAGTTGCTAAAATAAGACAAAAACCTCACGATTTATGAGAGATACAAGGAAGAAATACTCTTGCCCATTCAAGATCCGCAGTTCATCTCAGACGAAAAGACCATCCAAGCTACCTTTTCACTTTTGATAATTTCTTCAAGGTTTCTTCTAAACTTTGTTTTTCGGTGGGGGATCACTCAGAACAAAAAAATCACCACGACATGCAAAAGAAATTTTATATGGATTAATAAGGAATAACTATAACAAAAACATGTAATGCAGTGATGAATAAGAAATTTTTACCTATTTAAACCATGCACTAAGCCGTGCAAGGAGCAAGCATAAATAGGTGGTTTTATGATGAGTTTTTCTTAATTATCATAACCAGTCTCAAGCATGAGGGAGTAACAAATAAAATATACAATATTTTTATTGAGAGGATTATATGTATATAATTAGATTTACAAATATTTAATGTATAAAGTAATACACCAAAAAGAAAAAAAACCAAGCGTTATGGCATGCCAACCATAAAAAAATATCCCAAAACACTCGCAAATCCGGTTTCACAACTCCCCAAAAGAAATTTTCGAATTTCGTAAATCACAGCAAAAAAATAATTATATATATATATATATATATATATATATATATATATTATAATATTATATATATATATATAATATATATATATATATATATATATATATATTATATATACATATTATATATATACATATATAATATATATATATACTATATATATAGTATAATATAATATGATATTACACTATATATATATATATATATATATATATATATATTATATATATATAGTATTATAATATATATATAATATATATATATATATATATATATATATATATATATATAATATATAATATATATTATACATATAATATATAATATATATTATACATATATATATATATATATATATATATATGAATAATATACATATATATATGATACATAATATATATATAATATACATATATATATATACTATAATATAATATATTATATATATATATATATATATATACTATATATATATATATATAATATTATATATATATATATATATATATACATATAATATATAAATATTATATATACACACTTCACAAAGTGAATTAAATAGAATTAAATACAAAAATTCTTGTTTTGTAACTTGTTTAAAATTCTAACCTTTATCAGTGTTAACAGATAATATTTCTTTTTTATTATTTTAACATTAATTTGTAATTTTTAGTTTTTAAGACTCGAAATTGTTGATTAAATCTTATTTGTTTTACATTGTTTATTTTTACACTTTTGTTTATTTGTTTTGTTTTCTACACTAAATGTTATTTAACATCAACACTGTCAATCCCTAACTCTGATTATGTATTTAAATAAGAGATGTATTAAAACAAAGGTGAAACCATCTGATCTAACTGGCCGTTTCTTAAAATAGTGTATAAAGGAAAGTCTATTTATTGAGGCTTTTTAACTAGGTTAACTAATCACCATTTTCTGTACAAAAGTTCTAATTCAATGTTAGAAAACAACAAAAAAAGGAAACTGAAAATATAGCACTGTCTCTATAAGAGGTAGTTGGAGACTTCAATATTGTAACCAATCCCCAAACCAAGACCTGGAATGGAATAAATCCTAATATTACCCATTCCTTAATTTACTTCCTTCAATATTTATATCTTTATCAATCATATGTGACATGAAACCATAACTTAAAACCATAACTTACTAAATCCAAAGTACGAATAAACTTGTGGAATGCTTACCTCCTCCGGACTTCGCCAGAGGTCGTTTTTAGAGGGATGTGGACACTTGTTAAGTTTCAAACTTGTGAAATAATTTTGTGCTTCAGAATGAAGAATCTCTTTTCTTTTTTGTGGAAATTGGTATCCTAGGCAAAAATGTTTGTTATGTTTAAAATTTAATACTCGCATACTTCATTGATTATACTACATTTGAATAGTGGGCAACTCTACATCATACCTTTTTGCACAATGCTAGTTGAGAATTTGAACACAATAATAATAATAATAATAATAATAATAATAATAATATATATATACTATTCTATACTATATAATTATATATATATATATATATATAATATATATATATATAACTTATATACAAATATATAATATATATAATATATAATATATATATATATATATATATATATATATATATATATATATATATATATATATATATATATATATATACCTACGATATTGTACCAGTTCTGCATGAATGCTGTTACTACACAAAAAATCGAACGTACGCACCATCACCCGAACAACAAACCACTTTTTTTTATTACAAGCAGATTACGAACACCAACTCACTCACTTCAACTTCAGTTCTGACCTCAACGGCAGGTTTCCCAATCTCTCCGACGACATATGACACGAAGTCTTCGCTGTCGCTCACCATCGAAATAGCTCCACATCATTGACCACTGAAGCAACATATAAAACCAATAAATAAACCAAACTATAATCGTAATATAATAATATAGAGTAAATAATCCAGATTTAAACTTTTTTACTGACTTCAACTACGTTAACGGTGATTTCCTCATATACTATATATTATATATATTATATATATATATATATATTATATATATATATATATATATATATAAATATATATATATAGATATATATATATATATATAAACATATAATATATAATATATATAATATATATTATTAGAAAAGTTGACGAGGAAATTCGTAATTGTGGAGACCTAGTGACTGATTTACAATTATAATGTATATAATTATAACATTAATTAATAACAAATTTGTTACCTCTTTGAAATGAACAGGTTTCTATTTTCTACATTTTAAGTTTTGTTTTAATAATAAAAAAATAACGCTTTGAAAAAGAACTTTTTGGCTCTCACGTCGATAATGTAGGGATGAAGAAAAGAAACTGACAAACTGTCGAAACACAATCTGGTGTTATCTATATAAATAATAATCATCCACAACCATTTTTCAACGTATAATCAATTGGACGTGCAGAAAATGTTCATTTATAACTGTGTAAAAAAATAACCAGAATTTTACAAT
>JABUQX010107052.1:0-10000 GCA_015478945.1 Trachelipus rathkii | reverse complement strand
CCCTCAGCAGACATTGTAGGGGCTTCACACTGTATGATATTGTCAATGTTTTCCATGAAACCTTTCGCTACTAATCTAGCTTTCCATACAATTCCATTCTCTTTATCCTTCTGATTGACTATCAATCTTGTTTTTACGGGCTTCATAGATTCTTTTGGTGTCATTTCTTCATATACCTTTTTCTTTCCAACTTTCCAATTCTTTTTTTTATCATTTTTTCTTGATTCTTATCACCCATATTACCAAAAAATACTCATTCACCTTCAATCATTGCAAGCTCTTTTTTCTCTTATCTTCAGTTACATCATAAACTCTTAGATCCATCCATTGTTACTCTCCAGTTTCTATATCTCACGTGGTATGCTATATCGTATTTTCCTCCTAAACTCATAATCTTTATCCTTCTCCATTCTTTCCCTCCTTCTTTAACCCGATAATTTTCTCAGATCTTTAATGCTCTTGCATTTAACACCCTCTTGTCCCTGATGTTCTTGTCTTTCTTCTTCCTTAGTTGTTTCTTTTTCTATTTTATCTTCACTCGTTTCCTCTTCCTCCCAGATTTCCTTTACTCCTGACATGTCCTCTATTTCATCTTCTCTTTCTTCATTTTCACTTACCCCCATATTGTCTTTTTTCTCATTATCCTCTTGGCTCTTTCCCGTGTTTCTGAAACGTTTTTTGTTTTATGTGAATTTTATTCACTTTGATCAATCCTCCATGACGTACCCAAACGGTTTTTCCTTCTATCCCTATGACTTTTCCAGGTCCTCTCCATTTATTTTCTTTTTCTTATAAAACTTTATCTCTTATCCTTGCATCTTCCAACTTATGATGTCTAACATTTTCATTAAAGCTCTTTTTATTCTATTTTTACAATCTACACTATGGATTTTTTCTTCTACCTGTTCCTGTATTTTCATAAGTTCTCTTAACCTTTTTCCTTCCGGTTTCATTTCTAGTTCAGCTGGTGATTGGTCTTCTATCCTTTCCCACCTCTGGCTCGGCTATTTCTAACAAAAACCTTCTGCTATGGAGAGAAACCATCATTCATAATCGTTTCATTCTTCGCACATATTATTCAATGCAAAATCCATTGTTTTCCTCCTATATTTTCTTCCTTCATTTTTCTTATACTTTTATTATTCCCAACATCTTTTCGCATTTCCCATTACTCCAAGGACTTTCGCTCGCGATATTTGTTTTGAATTCTCTTCCTCCATCCGTTAAATTTTTCCGGTACCTCAAAAATGCTCATCCACCTTTCTAATACAGCATCTATTAATTCTTCTGGTCTTTTTGTCTTGATCCATTTCGCCTGGCTATATCTTGTCCCAATCGATTTTTACCAGAAATTTCTCCCTTTCCAACTCCCCTATATCCAACGCCACCACCTCATTAAACTTTTGCCAACGCCATCCCCACCACAGGTGTACTTGTATTCCTTTTATATTTTTTACATATTGTACACTCCTCACAAATCTTTTTCATTGTTTCCAGTTTTGCCTTTTTTAATTTATTACTACAAATTATGAAACGAAAGATTAAATAAAAATAAATATTTTAAGGTGAGAAAATTGAAATTAAAATTGAAATTAAAATTTGTCAATTATGAAGCGGAACTACTTTACAAGGCGATATTGAAAAAATGATATATGCCATGGGATAGGCGTTTTGCGTCCGTTTTCTATGGATTATCTTGTCCATTCTTTGGTTAACTTTTGAAAATTTGTTCTAAATATGTGATTGATATAGATTTTTTATTTACAATGTAGGAGTTTATCCTAACCTGACCTTCAAAAAAAAATCATTTTCTCGCCTAGAGCATTTGTTAATGTATCATAGAGGATACCTGAGAAAAATATTTTTTATTCCAACCTTCCGTTCCGTGTCTCCGTTAGGTAACTTTGTCTATATATATATATATATATATATATATATATATGATATATATATATATATAATTTATATTATATATATATATATATATAATAGTATTATATAATATATATATATATATATATAATGGTATTAATATATATCTAAATGTGATCAATAAATTTAATAATGTTATATACGCCATTGCCTGCAGAAATAATTAGGGTTAATTATAATACGGTAAGTTAAAAAATAACTTACTTCATACTACTGAATAAATTTTAATGTATTCAGGAGGATACATTTTTATGATAAATTAAAAAAGCTTTTAAATTAAAATTTTAAAAAATTTGCCAATCACTATGATTATTTTATTATATATAATATATATATTTAATATTATATATTATATATATAGTATTATATAATATCTATATATTATATATATATATATATATAGGATATCATATATATATATATATATCTATAATGATTATATACTATATTATAGCACGATATTTTACTAGGTGCAGGCCTCTAATCCGAATAGAGAACGAACACGAGTACGCGTCCTTACTACATATAGGAAATATTATGGGCGGTATTGCTATTATATTATATATATATATATATATATATAATTATAGATATACTATATATATATATATAGTATATATTAATATATATATATATATATATAATATATAATTATATTAAATATATATATATATAATATATATATTTATATATATATATATATCAAGATATATAATTTATATATATATATATATATGAATATATATATATTTAATATATATAACTATATATATATATATATAATATATATATATATATATATATATTATTATAATTATATATATATATTATTTTATATATGTATATATAATATATATTATATATATATATATATATATTATATTATATAGATATATAAAATATATTAATTATAAATATATATATATAATATATATATTTAATTATATTATATATATAGATATATATGATATATATTTATATATATATAATATATATTATATATATATATATAGTTTATATATATATATATAATATATATATATATATATTATATATATATATATATATATATAGTAAAATAATATATATATTATATATATTATATATATAATAATATATATATATATATTACTATAAGTATATACTATAATGATATATATATAATATATATATAACTATTATGATAATATTATATAATAAGATATAGTATATATTTATTATAGGTATGATGCTGAGTTCAGCATTTAAATATGGATATTAATGTTAGTATATGTATATATGTATATAATGTATGTCATGAGTTATGACGAGTATATGTACATATAACATTGGCAGAAATGGTGTACAAATGTGGTGTGAGTTTGATGGGCACATGAAGGATATATGGTAGTGTTTGGTGAGAGGTAATGGGTTAGGTGTGAGGAAAGTTGATAAAATGAAAAACCTATAAGAAAGATCTTTGAAATTATAAATGGATGAAATAAGGAATAAGGCGAGATATTTATTGATTGGATTTGGAAGAATGTAATAACAAAAGCGTTTATGAAGGGTTTTATCGTTCCGCAAGGGACTTGGGAGTGAGAGCCTTAAATAAGCGGTCACAGGGGAATATAGTAAAGCAATGTAGGATTTATGGATAGGGAATTAGTTGTTTTTGGTTTAAGGGGGGGAAGATGATTATTGCTGGTTATATCTTAGGGTAGGTCGAAAGAAGTGCGCGAGTTCCTGAGGATTGCCTGGATTAGTGAAAAGAGCAAGGTGCGTGGTTAGAAGTGGTAGAACGATTGGCGGTTAAATCGATAGGCGGACGACAGAAGCGGCTGCGGACTGCTAAAAAAACAATTGAAAGTTATTTGCAAAATTTTATTTAGGTCTTCATGGATTTGGCAACAGGCGTGGATGCTTCTGTGGTCAGGGTAGTTATTCTTCTGAAGGAGGATCGAACAGTGATGACGACTATAGTGATAAGTGATGTTCTGTAAGAAATAAAATTGAGTCAAGTGATTGGTTTAACATTAATAAGCGTGACGCACGGATGTGTAATGTTTCCCTTGGTATATCCAAGTTTTATATGAGATTGTGGTTGTGAAAGAAATAAAGTGGAGGTGGCAGGGGATTGTTACAATGATGGAGAATTGAAGAGTGTGGAGGGTGCCCTACTATTATATGCGGTAGATGAATTGGTTTTGTGTGCCGAATCTGAAGAGTTGGAGAGGATTGGCAGGGTGTGTAAAATAAAGGGTATGGAGTTTGAGAAAGTAAACGTAGATAACGAGTAAGGTTATGGTAATGCGTGAGAAGAGTCGAGGACAGTTCTCGGTGTTAAGTTGCTAGATGGTGAGGGCAGCTGCGATACAAGCGTTGAGTTTCGAATGATTTAGGATACATGGTTGGATGATATGGGAACGGATGAGCAGGAGTGTAGTAGGAAAAGTTCGCGGATGGCAAGAAGGGGCTGGTTCAATTTTAAATCCTTGGGGATGTAAAAGGGCACTAAGTCTTGGAGTGCCTCTAGGATCTTACCATGAGGTATTTTTGTTACCCGTGGTTAATGTATAGTAGTGAGACTATAGTCTGGAATAGGAGGTATAGATCTCGAGTACAATGTGTCAAGATGAACAATCTTAGGGATGTGTTAGGTGTGAGAAAAAATTAAACAAAATGAATAAATGAAACCAAAATATAGAGAGAGATAGAGAAGAAATAAATAGAGAGAATAAATAAAAGTACGTTGATATTAGTTTGGTCATGTGGAAAAGCATGGCGTGATAGTCGGTTGAGTTAAGCTTGATGTTAGTGGTGAGTGGCTTGCGGAAATCGACCGGGCGCTTAGAGAGACCGAAGTAAAAAAAAAAAAGTGGATTGAGTCTTAATAAGCAATGCCTGGAGGAGAGAAGTAATTGCAGAGTTGGCATGAAGGCTGAGATAACGGAAATGTTGCGATAATAGGAATGAGTGGCGGGTTTTGTGAAGAGGGCTGACTATGGTTTTGGCCTCCTGGGCCAATTGGACTAATGAAGGCCACCGCATTGACTAGATTGCCATGTAAGGCAGGGTCCGTCGCTGTCCTGGTGAACGCTCTTAAGTGCGATTTAGTTGGGCTGGAGCGTGCGGACGAAGTTCTCGCTAAGGGGCTATGAAAAGGGATCCGTTAAGCGGGCTTTCTTTTATCGACTTTCGTTCATTTCTCGCTACTTTCCTGTTCCCCTGTGCGCTTGCTGCGCACTTTACCAACAGTCTTTGGGGAGAAAAGGTGGGCGATGATATATATATATATAGGTATATATATATGATTATATAGTATAATAGCTATATATATATATATATATATATATATTATATATATTATATTATGAGATATATAGTAGTATTATATATATATATATAAGTTATATTATATAATATATTATCATTTGGGTGGCTGGCCCGGGTGTCCATCGTCAGCCTCCGAGGCTTCTTTTAATTGTCGCTCCGCTTCCGAAACTGATACATTTAAATTCCAAACTAAAAATTTGTTTATAAAGCCAATATTTACTTGCAAAACTTGAAAAAGGTATTCAGAAAGTAACCTCGTTCAAAATTTTAAAATGTTAATCGGCGATGCATATATATATATATAGTATATAGAATATATAATATAGCGTATATATATATTATATAATATATACTATAGTATATACTATATACTATATAGGTATATATAAGCTATATATAAGATATAGATAATAGATATATATACTATATAGATATATGTACTATACTATATAGTATGTATATTGATATAGCTGTATAGGTATATAAGTATTACGATTGTAATTGCTGAATTGAGGTAATCCTACAACTGGTAGTTGTGAAGTCTATTGCAGCGGTGTCGGAAGCCTCTCGCAGCACCCTAGTTATTCTTCGGCTCCGTTTCGAGCAGCTCCGGGAGAGCTGCTATAGTTTGCTCGCCGAGGGCATGCGACAAGTCTCCTGAGCCAGACACAAATAAACTAGTCACGACACTCTTAACGTTGGTGACCGGACCCTTCGGAAGCACAGCTCCGCCGCTAGCCATGGGCAACCTAATATATATGTATATATAATATTTTATATTTAGATAATTAGTGAAGTATTTGCTTGCAGTTGCAGTGCTATGACTACCATATATGTAAAGTACTATACTTTTGTATGATTAATAGTGATGCACTTGGAGCCATATATTTGCATTATCAATATAGTATATATAAATAGTAGTGGATGTATATATAGTATTATATAGTACATATATATAGACATATATAGTATATTACTATATATAATAGTAATAGTATATATTATATATTATACTATATATATATATGAGTTATATGGATCCGTTATAGTTATATAGTACGGTATATAAATATATACTATTATATTATATATATAATATATTATATAATAATAGTATATAATATATATATGTAACTATTATATATAATATATACTTATACTATATATATATATAATATATATATATCATATCTCTAAATGCGTTATAAGAAATATGATATCTTCTGAATGGATATATAATCTCTCTTAAGATAATCTTATTTATTGTATTCTTTAATATAGGTGGTTGGGAACTGCTTCACAACTCTCGTAAAATTGTCAAGTTGTCTAAAAATGAGCAGGACAAGTTTCTGATCAATGAATAACTTAAACCTAAGTATTACTATGATTAAAATATGTTTTGAAAAAAATATCTATAGTCTTCCACTTTCAAAAACAACTTTTCGTCTAGAAACCTAATTCTTATATAAAGCGAGTTTTTCGTTTTGAGACACTATTCTTTAGCGAAAAATATAGAGAGTCGTTGTTTCAAGTTTGTCATAATTTTTCGAAAATAATTGATATCCTGACCAAAACGTAAATTGACAAACGTTCCGAAATTGCTCTAATTCTCCCTCTTACCGAAAGTTAATTCTTACGTAAATATTTAAACAAGGGAATGATGCAGGAAAGCAGTCATGAATTTTTTTTTTTCATTCTTTTTTAAATGGGAATAAATTTTTTTAGTAATGGACTAAGAAGTACATAGAGATTGTGTCCAATATTTCGTGTGCTGGATAGTTCACATTTTCACTTCCTTAAATATTCATAAAAAAACAATGCAAGGAGGTTATCACTTACCGTGGTAGGCCCGTTTTTAATTGTGACACCAAAGCATGCTCCCTTGCACGTATGATAATATATACGTGTATACCTATATCATATATATATCATATATAATATATATATCATCTTGATCTATAATCATAATATATATATATACTATATTATAAATATATATAAAGTATATTCACTTATATTATATATATATATATATATATATATAGTTATAATATATATAGGTTTTGCACCGATTAATGAGAAAGATAACGCCGTTAATCCTTAATCGTTAACAAAAAAAATTAAGGCGTTAATATAAAGATTTAAAGGAAAGAATTTATAAGACGGATAAATTAATCGTTAACGTTTCTTTTTTTCAAAATATGTAGGATTAGAGATGTTTTGAGTAAAATTTTATTGGTGTATTGTTATTTCAGCTTATAATTGGCAGAATTCACCAAATGTATTTAATGAAAAATATTATATATATCGTCTAGTAACATGGATATATTAGTGATGGACCTGATGTCAAAATTTGACTGTTTGCGGATGCGGGATAACTAAAAGTAGATGAGATTGCGGATGCGAATGTTTACGCCTTGAAGTTACTGAATTAAAAATTATAATAGATATATATATATAGTATATATATATTATACTTATAATTTATATATATATAATATAATATTATATAGATTATATATATATATAGTAATAGATATATATATATATATATTAGATAGATAGATATATTATATAGATTATAAGATATATATATAGATATATAATAGATATATATTTCAAGATATATATATTAGATATATATAATATATATAGATAGATATATATATAATATATATATATATTATATATATATAATATATATATATAAATTATAAGTATATATATATATATACGTATATATATATATATTATATATTATATATAGTTATAAATATATTATACTTATATATATATATATATCATATATATATACTATATTATAATATATATGTCGATGGACATTAATAGCATGATTTTATATATATATATATTAATATATATATATACTATATATATATACTTATATATATATATAGTATAGTAATATATAGTTTTAATATATTATATTTAGATATATTTACATCCTCTCCCAGTCAAGCTTACCGATCCCTGTCCAGTGGGCCAACCTCGCTCTTCCCATCTTGTCCTCTATCCATCACGATCCCATCCGACCATCAGCTCATCCACTATGCATATCAGTCGGGGTGTCTTCCTTAATGAATCCTCTTACTGTGCTCTCTCCACCTCTTCCGCGGTCTTGCCCTCGGTCTCACTTTTCCACCTCCACCTTCCACCTCCTGCTGGCAACTCTCTCTCTGTATCCTCTACCACGGGTCCACCATCTCAGTGTATGGGCTAGCCGTCAACTTAGTGGCACATGGGTTTCACAACCGGCGACGTCTTCCTCACTGTCTCGTTTCTCTACTCTCTCTTCTACGTCTTTCCAATGGTCACTGTCAAACACATTCATCTCCACGCTGTGCTGAATTCTACTCTACCTCTCTCTCCTGTCAACACTTCCCTCGTAATTTGACTCTCTATCACCTCGTTTAGTTCATTATATTTATCTTTCAAGATGCTGCCGGTATACTGCTCTATTACAGTCCTAGCTATAACTGCTCAATCGTATTACGTAATTTCCTTTGCGCACCTCCCTTCCCTTCCAAGTGCTTCCTAGATATTATTCGAATATATCATATCCACATTTAGATCATACTACCGTCTACCTCCACTATCAACTCCTCCTCCCCCCCTGCATTACTACCATTACTTTTCTGGTGTCTCCACATTATCTTATATTCAAGTCTGTGTCTGCTCAATTTTCTGTCGCGAACACGGGCAGTCCATTGCTATCAACCTCTCACCATCTCCACTCCAACACGCAAATCATTCTGCATATAACCGATGTCGTCCGTCAATCTCTTTCTAAACTTACTCTTTAGCACCGTCTTACTGACCGTGTCCAAAATTACGCTTCATAAACTGGATATCGGCGACAGCACCACTACCCTGTCTTACTCCAGGATTTAATTACCTAAAAACCATGCCTCGTTTTTAAGCCTTTCTTACCTTATTTATGCTATTCACGTATGTACTTCTTGCTGCCTTTATCAGTCAGCCTCCAACTTCATAATCCCTCTCCAGAACTTCCACAGGGCTTCTCTACGTGGTGTACAGTAGTCAAAAAGCCTTCTTCAAGCTTTATGGGAAGGCGCAGAGTATGATGCCTGCTTATTGTTACTTCCCACTGTCCGCTTCCGGCCTGCTATCATTCTTAATGCAGAACAGTTATATATGTAAACATTCTACCAACCTCGTTACACACATTACTGCTCTTCACCCAATCTAGGCTCACATTTTTATCTTAACTTTTATTTCTAATATTCTTTCATATAACTTTACCATGGTGCTATCCATTTAGTGGAGATCCCTCTATAATCTGACTTTAGTCGTACTGAGACCCCTTACCTTCTAAATGGGAACATTAATCGACCTTCCTCAACTTCTTTCCGCAGCTTAGCTCTCCACCCAACACCTGTGGCAGATAATCTCAGCATCAAGCTGCTCAGGGCCCCTCCTCCTTACTCCATCTCCTGCAAGCAATACTTTAAAATTTTATATCTTCTATGTGTAATATATTCTTTTCCTCCTCGCTTCCTGCCTCCTCCTCCTTCTACTCCCTCTGGCACAGCCACTTTAATAGCTTATCAAAACCTAATCAAAGTACTCAATTTTCTCAACCTTTGTTTTTTCCTCCGGGTTACCAATGTTTTCTCCATTTTTGTCTTTGATTAACATGCTCTACTTTTGCGCTCCTCTAACGTTCTTGCCAATAAAAATCTTATGCTTCGCTTCATATCAATCTCTCCTT
>JABUQX010107051.1:5000-15936 GCA_015478945.1 Trachelipus rathkii | reverse complement strand
TATATATTTATATTAAGAGGATTGGAGATATATATATATAGAGATATATATTAATATATATGTAGTATATATTATTGGTATTTATTTATTATGTGATATATATACTTATTTATAGATTTATATTTTACTTTTTTAGTATAATTTAGGAGTTATTATATGAGTTTATTGTATCTAGGAAACTTTTGTAAATTATTACTTTGGGATGAACAAAATTTACATGATTGTGTTTATCTATTCTTTTGGATCTATGATTATATGTTTATTTTTGTAATCGTTATTATTTATTAATATTATTTTATTATATCATCTGTCTAATTTTTATTGTAGTGTGATTTAATAATTATTCTTTATTATTGGCTTCCAATTTCTTGGTATTATTTTCATAATGTAATTGTATATTATTAATTTTATTAACATTATTTATTTATGCGACTGTATGATCTTGACCATTTAATACTCATTTTTCAATGCATTCAAGAAGATGAATATCTTAGTGAAATTTTCATTTTCTTATTAAGTTTCAAATTTGCACATGTATTATAGTGCTATCTAATAAATGTACTTAATTTTTTATTATTACATATATAAATGTAAGATCTTTTTATATTATATACTTACTCATATATAAATATTTATTATTAGCTCTATATTTCGATTTTTAATTATTAATTACTATTCTTGTGATTATATTTAAGTGTACTCTATATATCATCAACATACTTGAAATTAAGCAGTCTCTTCTATCATTAATTTTGATGTTTTAATTATATTTCTGTTTATTTATATATTTTTATTATAATTTACTTATTATTTAATAATATGTTATATCATCACGTTTGATTTTGTATTAACTTATATTATTCATTATATTCTTAGAGAAGTTTTTAATAATAGGATATTTTTTATTTTTTTACCATAAATTGATATTTATTTATAATATTTTTTTAGTCTTTATTATAATTATTTTAATTTATTATTACTTATTATCTATTTCGATACGTCTTTGTAGATATATTTACAGCTTTCATTTTCAGTTTGTTGTTATGAACTAGTTATTTTTTACATGTATTTATTATTTTTAGTGAATTGATTTTATTGGTATGTTAGTGTAAATATTGATTTATACTAATTATTAATTGTTAGTGGTAGTTTATTATTTATTATTGTTAATTTTCCTTCATTTATTTATCTATTTGATTATTTATTAATTATGTGATGAATATCTTTGAATTCCTTATAATTCTTATATTTATATCGTATTGTTTATTATCTCTAGCTCATTTTATAATAATTTAATTATTTTAGTTTATTTTATTTCTTATCTCTTAAATATTATTTATATACTATATTATTATTTTCTCATAAATATGTATAGACATTTTTATTATGTTTTTTTATATTTATCTTATAGCAGCGTTTATGTCTATATTCATTATTTTTGTGTTATAATTATTTAATTTATTTATTAGTATGTATATAAATTTTTTTTATATATCAACTTTATTATTTTAATTTATTTTCGAAATTTTATTTTATTGGGGATTTATTTATTTATGTATTTAAGTTATTTCTAAACAAATTGGTTTATGAAATATTAAATTTATAGGTTATTTTGATAGTGTTATGCTTATTTAATTATTTTAATGTACTTATTTAATTTGTTATTTATTACTTTACATTAGTTTATTATTTATTATTTATTCATATTTATTTATTTTTATTTAATTATTTCTTCTCTTACTAAGTGCATTATTAAGAATTAATTTGTTAAAGTATTAAAAGGTTTTTTATTATTAGTAATACATTATCATTATTACAGAGTATTATAATAATTCATTTGTAAATATATGTATCTAAAGCGTTGGATGTATTAATTATATAATTTTATTTTCAAGATAATTAACATTTTATTTTAATACTCGTCTAATAGGTCTTACACACATTTCACATATTGAGTCATTAATTGATATTTGTTATGAATTGAATGCGGTGATGTGTATATTCGATTAAATGTTCATTTATTAGTTTTGAAAATTATTATTATTGTAATGCGCTGGTTGAAAAGATATTAAACTTTTAGAGTTCTGGGCGCCATAAGCCTTATGATAGGAATATATATTAGGGAGCGATTCTCTCGTGAAATTTAAATGAAATTATCTTGCCCTTATGTTTTTCATCTTATTACCGATCTAAATGTGGGAAGACTTCTTGTCTTAAAAATTTTATTGTTTCTTCCATTTCATTTGTAATAAGTTGTTTAAAAGATGTATTTGAAAAACATTGCTACCTGGGAGATAATAAAATATTTATAAACTCTTAACTATTAATAATATTGACGAATATGTTTTTTTGTTAGTTTTGTGGATGGTTTATTCCCCAGGAAGCCAGCGAAGCCTATTTTTCTTTTTTTTTTGGGGGGGGGGGGGGTTAAAGAGGGGGGGGGAAATAGGTAGAGAATATTTCTTTTTTTTTTGAGTAAGTTTTGAGGAGGGAGAGAGAAATTTATGGAGTTTGGGATGGTAAGGAATACTCACAAAAAATAAAAAACCCACAAGAGAGCGAAAACAAAATACCCGAATGGAACCTGAAACTATACTAAACTAATCCTATATTTCCGCAGTATAACACTACGGACTTTGTAATACTATGTTATGATATCATAAAAATTATGTTTGGCTTTTTGTTTTATAACATTCATTTTTATTGCTGTTATTTTAAGGTTATATAACTACATTTACTAAAAGTCAAAAAATTCTTTTCATAAATTGACCTGAAAAAAAAAATAATAATGAAAAAATAAAAATAAATCTGTTGTCCTAATTATTGATGGAATAGAATGCTAAATAGATAGACCCTTCAAATTATTAATATAGATAGAATCATGCGATAATGTAGAGCTTCTTTTTAATACGCGCAGGTTGTCCAGCAATCCCGATAAAGCCCTAGGTCTATCAATCCCTAGCATGGCCAATTACACAAAAAAAGCTCATTATTCTTGTATTTTCAAGACACGCTACTTAAATCAATTATAAACTTATAACTTGCAAACCTATATAAATCGCTACATACATTCCCAAGTTCTTCCTCTTTCCATATCCTGTATCTACACTGGAATAAATGGCCTCCAACATGTCTTGTTTTATCTTAGATTATGAGTACATAATGCAATTTGTGACCTAATATAACAAGTATGGTATAATAATTATAATAATAGAGTAACTATGGGGAAGAAGATTTATAAAATTTTAATGTAAAAGATAACATTCGTACAAGGAAGAATATTGCGTGACTTACTCTTATAAGGGATGATCGCTATATATCTTTCCTACTACCGCTGTGCTTCCGATAACCTCGTGAATTTGCATAAATGTTTTTACGCCATATATTTCGTCACATTACAGAAGAGCCGGTAGAATATACCTCAAAATTTATTTTTAAAACATAATATAAACAAAAATTGGAACTATGACTCGGCATACACACTGGTTATATATTAATCTATTTTTTGACCTCTGTTTAATCGCTTTAGACTAAAATATTTAAAGAGGCGCAGGTCGTATGCCCAAACTCCTTCTGCGTTATATTATTCATAATTGCCTAATTTTTTTTTTAACCTATTTGAAAAATCTGTAGTTAGTAGCGAACAAACCAAGGGTGTACCCATAAGTTAAAGTATATCATAATAGTACAGTGCCCTAATATTAAAACGTCCAACAAAAAAATGTAGAGATATTTCCCACACCAACAGTCGTCACTTATCTTGATCTTCGGATCTAAAGCTTCTATTATTAGCACCATATCAAATAAGAATACAGATTTCCATTCAAGTAACTCCTTCATTTCCCAATCTCAAATAAAATTAATCTCATATAAAACTATATTTCATTATAGCCTTTAAATAACTTAAAGTGCTTATAACTCATAAGATGGTCTTGCTTTGCGTCCAACCTCGCCAAAAGTCTTTCATCAGTCAAACATTTTATTTTTGCAAAAATTAGATAAAAATCCAAAATTAATAAAATTTTTTCACCATCCATTTAGTATTCACAGTGATTTCCTGAACCAAAAAAAATGCAATGTTGTCCCAACGTTCAAGACATAACTTCAGCCACTTCATTCCCAATTCTATTAACACTATAGAACTAACAACCTCATCGCGGAAATGGTTATCTCTTTAGGTTCCATCTTTTACGGATCCTTAAGCAAATTTTATTACTATAAAACTCATCAATATAAGAATAAGATAAATTTTAAGGTTCTTTGAAATTGCTCCTAACTTTTACATTTTAATAATTATAGTTTACTTGATAGAATTATGCCCCATAATTTCATCTACTCAAAAATACTTATTTTAAGGATATTTTATAAATAAGTCTTAAAATTTAGTTACATTCCGCTAATATTAAATTGTATGGTTTTACCAGTCAATGTTTCTCTATCCAAGAATGTTCTAACACAAATCTGTTATCAAGTGTTATTAATATTGCCTTCTGAGGCATAACGTAGTTAATTATCCATAGCGTACAACAGCAAACGTACTTATAAGCTGATTCGATATATATTACATCTAAGAGAGATGTTCTCTGGCTATAATTGTCGAGGATTTATTTGATGTAATACGATATACTTAAGTTTTGGTAAGCCAAAAGGATGTAGTAACAGATGTCCTGATACAATAGAAATAACTGATGCCGCATTTAAATAGGAGGGGAGATGAGGTAAAGCCGTTTTTTGTTATTATTGACTTATTTTCCGGTATCTTGAAATAACAAACGAATGCACGAGGGTCAATTTGTGATATTATAATTTGTTTAGGTTCACGATCAACGATGTGTCAATATTAGTTAAGATTGTTTCCTCCGAGTTTACCACTATCCGAACATGTTTGTTTTAAGCCATACTTTGTACAGGTTGTAAGAAATATATCTTGTGTCTGTCCCAAACTTTACTCGTCTGGTTATAACCTGTTGTCAACTCACCATTATAAAAAGTTTGTTGTTAATTAACATAGATTTCTTTCCTTTATAGAGGATTCATAACCGCGCCCATGTACTAGGTCTAGTTCCACAGTGTACCATCAGCCTCCATTTGGTAAAATCGTCCTAAATTTCTTACCCATTTTTTGGTAAAACTATCCATGTGCCATAATTACTGTTTGGCCGACTGTGTAAAGGGCGACATGTTCCGTGGATCAGGTGCCCAGCCCAAGGCAGCGTGATGCACTAAAGTTAAGGGAAGCAGGTAAGTGGTGTTTGGTCTGGGTTTGTGGAGGTTTTCTTTACTAACTGTGTCAAAACTCTGTACTGTACCACTGTTTGTTTGTCAAGTCTAGTGCACCGTATCTTATATTCTAGTATGCACTATTTCTTCTTAGCTTATGGTCGATTGAGAAACACAGAAATGGTTGATGTGAGGGGTGAATGTCATACGTGTATCCGGTGTGTCAACTTACGCCTCTGATATCTTG
This sequence comes from Trachelipus rathkii, assembly GCA_015478945.1. Taxonomy (NCBI): domain Eukaryota; kingdom Metazoa; phylum Arthropoda; class Malacostraca; order Isopoda; family Trachelipodidae; genus Trachelipus; species Trachelipus rathkii. Next base: position 10,469 of record JABUQX010107051.1, on the reverse strand, counting down.
TATATTAAGTACATTCACAGGAAGCTAACCCAAGTTTTCCCTTTTCAGGCAAAAACAACAGTTCAAAAAATATAAAAAACAGAGCGAAAATTTTACCCCTCTTCTCCGCTATCACTAATAACATAACAGTGCTTTCGCAGAACAAAATCCAGATTAGAGCTAAATGGCACTGACTGTCAAGACTTGATGATCCACTAATTTTCAGCGCCTAGTACAATGGCTGTCTGATTCAACAATAAAACGAACTTCTCGTCCTTGTGTTGGCGTTCAGTATTTTGTTTTGAATCAAAGTTCAACGACTTGAACCAGACATTTCACAGCACCTTTAAATACGTTCTCCATGACTATCTCGGAATAGCTTTACAATAGATTTTTCTTTTGCGTATGAGGTCCTTGAGGCTGAATGTGCTCATTGAAAAAAGAACATGGAAAAGATTAAAACTAATTGTACAATATATACTATATATATTAATATATATAATAATATATATTACTATATATATATAAGTACTGTAGTGTATCTATGTATGATGAATATTAATAAGTAGTATAATTATATATAATATATATAATGTCACAGTATATAGGTAGTATAGTAATATACATACCTAGTAGTACTGTCAATATGAATGATAGGTATATATATAATGCGGTTATCATATAGATATATATATATCTAATATATATATATAGACGAATATGTATATCTAACCGTTTACTATTCATAGATATATCTATATACTCTAATATTTATGACTATATAGACTATATGTTATATATCAGTAATATATATTATACTCTATATTATCTATTACTAATATATATATTATATATATATTATATATATATATATAGTATATATATATTATATAGCTATACAAACACTCGCTACGTAGCTATTGCCATTATAACTAGGTTTGTAAAAATTCTTAACTTTAATGTTTCGAGACGTTTATGCTTAAACATTTGCGCAATCAAAATTTTAGCATAAGTTCGAAATGAAATAATATAGTAAACCAGTTGTCGCGTACTGCATCACAAGCACCGCACGAAACACTAATTCAGCACCTGTACTCCATCCTACGCCGATCTCCAAAAAATCAAATCGCCGCCCAAAAATAAGCCCCGAAGATAATGCTACAGTGCTCACGCTCAGGGATAAGGTAACACCCGCCGGATAAGCTCACCGCCAGAAGGGCCCAAGATCTTGCGAGCTGCAAAACTCAGACGAAAGGTCGTCGAAGAAGGGAGGTTAAAACGATCGGAAAGAGCGTGAGGCTGTCTCAAGGAATATGGAGAGAGAGTAAAGGTATTGAACAGAACGGGACTTTTGTTACTTGATTTGTTGAATAAAATGTCGTCTATTTTTGGGTTTATGTTTCTAAATCCTAAGATAAATAGGAAGACTTTGTTTTCATTTTTGGGAGAAGTTTTAAGGCAGACGACTTTAAATTTCTGCTGCTTCATAAAGAGACTAACAGATTTATAGCAGAACTCTATGTTCTGGCATCTCTATATCAATAAACGAGGTAAGATCGAAATCCTAAGGTGGCCGACAGCTCGTCGCGCTGGCGCTGCTTAGTTGGGAACTACAAAATGATTACAAGAACTCATTCATCATTCGTATTGTAGGCGAATCCTTCTTCCAGGAAGACTGCGTGCACTACATCGACCGAAGTCTTTTTCCCTATATATATACGATATATATATTATATATATATATATATATATATTATGATATATATAGTATATATATCTAGTATAATATATATATAGTGATCTTATATATTATGATTATTATATATATATATGAGTTAATAAATATATATAGTATATATATAATATATATATATAAAATTAGGAGCTATTTATTCATGTTTATATTATTCAAATTTGCATCTGCTGTACAACATTAGCTTTTACAAACCCACTTAACTCCATTAATTTATTTGCATTTTAATTGTTTTTTTTTTTTAGCCATATATCGAATGCAAATTAGCTATTTTTTCATCGGGGTTGTGGCGCATGATTAAACTGTTGCTTATTCACAGTAATAAATAGTTATTTAATAAATCATTAAAAATAATATATATTTAATAGTAATTATATATTTATTTATTTTATTATTTATTATTATTATTATTTTTTATTATTATTATTATTATTATTATATTATTATTATATTATTATATTATTGTTATTATTTAATAATAAATATTATACTTATTATTATTATTTATAATAAAATTGATTAGTCATTATTTATTATTTATAATAATTATCTTATTATTCGTATTATAATTATTATATATTAATAGATATTATTATAGTTATTATTTGATTAGATAAACTTTTATTATAATAATTATATAATTATATACATTATAACACCACATATTATTATTTTTAATTAGATATTATTATACATTATTATATGTCATAATAATAATAATGGAGTTATTCACCATAATAATATTATATATAAATATAATATCCATATATTACATAACCTCGCAAATGTCTGCAAATCCAATATCAAAAGTTATGAGATACATAAAATATACCACAGTTTTTTTGTTCTAATAAAATCAAAGTTATTAGAGCCAAATTTCTTTTATTACAAAAAATTTTCGAATTATCATTTTTAGTTTAATTTTGAAATTTGAGAATATTAAAGAATTTATTTTAATAGAAGTATTTTTCCTTTTTCATGATGAAAATCTTTCATAAAATATATATATAGCTGGTTTGGCAGTGCAATGACTCTCTCTCCACGAGTTTAATTATATCAGAGATAGAGAGATTTTTTCAGCTTGTGTGTGCTGCTAGATAGATAGTGTTGTGTGTGCTATATTATATATAGTATATATTATATAATATTATATATCATAAGTAATAAATAATGATATATATGATATATTAATATATTATATATATATATAATAAGATATGAATACTATATACTATATTACGTATACTATATTATATATTATATAGTAATTTATGATATATATATATATATAATAATGATATATATATAGATCTTATATATTATATCTATTATATATATATATATATATTATATGCTATTATAGGAAGCGCCCAGGGCTGGATTACGAGGGGATCCGAAGCTGGTGCGCGTGGGGGGGCTGCGGGGGGGGCGACGGCCGCGGGCATGGTACCTTGAGCGCGTCCCCCCGGGGGAGCAGGACGCGGTGAGTACCGGGAGGTGACGTCAGGATCGAGCCGGGCATGGGACGCCGCAAGGCGCAGCCCGAGACGCTGCCTGAGTGCACTCGGGGGGGCTGCGGCTTGAGGTTCCGGTCCGGGCTGGTCGACGCGTGACCGCGGTGTGGGATCACGTGGCGAGAGCGCACTATTATATATTATATATATATATATATTTATATGATATATATATTATATCTATAGGACTATGCTTAATAAGTGGTTGAGACTCCCGTTAATATTAGGTAAGCGTTATGTTGGTTAAGTTTTGGTTCAGGAAGTTTTAGGTTAGGTTAGGCTTAGGTTAAGGTTACCCAAAAATTTAATGTATGTATACTCTAAAATTAATAAAATATGATACATTAATTATTGATTTTCGCTCCTGGGGTCAACCGTATTATATTACGCATATTATATTATATTATTATATATAGTTATATATATATATATATATATATATATATATATATTCTATAATATATATTATATATATATATATATATATTATATATATAATATATATATTATATTAATTATATTATATATATATATAAATTAATAATATATATATATATATAATATATATAATATATATAAATATATATATATATATATAATAATATATTTATATATATCTATAATATATATATTATATAAATATATATATATATATATATATATATATATATATATATATATATATATATATATATATATATATATATATATATTCCATCCTAGGCGATTCTGGCAACCCTCACCCTACTCCTTCTCTCAGGTGTCCCATGGCTCCTTCCGTGATTACATATGAGAGGGTGCATGGGATCCTGAGATCTATGAACTACAGGACGGCTAATGGCCCGGAAGCCATTCCTCCCCATGTTTTGAGGGAGTGTGCTTCTGAAATAACGCCTGTCCTCTTTCGGTTTTACTTTCTGCTTTAATTCTAACACTTTCCCTCAGTGCTGGAAGCGCGCATATGTCCAACCGATCCCGAAGACGGGTACCCGCTCGGATACCTCTATCGTCTTATAGCTAATACTTGTAATTTCTCTAAAATCTTTGAAACTCTTCTCAACTTTTATTTCCTCTATCATCTGGAATCTCATTTCCTCCTTTCTGATCAATAGTATTGTTTTCGACGTTCGAGATCAACTGATGACATTCTTCCCTCTCACTGATTTATGGTCTTCTGCCCCTTAGGGTCTATAGGGAGTCATGTGTGGTGGCGCTTGACATGTCGAAAGCATTTGACCGGGTATGGTATGCATCGCTACTCTCTAAACTCTCTTCCTTTGGGTTTCCTTTTTCTCTTTGCTCACTTATGTCTAGTTTTCTATCAGACCGTTCCATATCGGCACTTCTTCATTTCATGCTAATTGTGGTGTTCGAAAGGTTCTGTTCTATCTCCAACTTTATTCTTACTTTTCAATAATGATCTTCTCAGCTGCACATCTACCTCTATTCATCCTTAGGCCAACGACTCAACTCTCCATTCTTCCACTCATTTCAAATCTGCTTCCTCTTTTGATTCTAGAATTGCTTCTCGAGTTCAACTTTCCGATTCTATTCTTCCAGATCTGGATGAGATTTCCCGGTGGTGCCGCCTCAACCTTGTGAAGTTCAACTTTTTAAAAACTCAACTTCTTCAAATCTCCCTTTCAAAAACACTTCTCACCTTTCCTATCTTCTTCGACGGCTCTCCCATCTCACCTGTTGACAACTTGAACATTCTTGGTCTGAGTTTATTCTTGCAAACCTCATATCACAATAGATGCTCATGTGGCACTCAAAAATGCTGGGAGTTCTGTTCAGGTTGCGTGAATTTTTCTTCCGAACAGTTACTCCTATTATATAGGGTCTTATCCGCCCTTGTATGGAGTACTGTTCCAACCATTGGGGGAGGGGGTCCGGTTCCGCCCTACTTTTGGATAAGATTAAGGCTAAGGCTAAAAGATTAATAAACTGTCCCCTACTTTCAAACTTCCTTGACCCTCTATCTCTGCGACGTGACGTTGGTACATATCTCTTTACCATAGATACTACAACGGCAGGAGCTCGAGGGAGTTAACCTCTCGCATTCCTTCACCAATGTATCACCCTCGTTGCACAAGTGGTGTCCTACTTTCTCATGAATTCTGTGTGAATATTGGAAACCCAAGACTTGTTCGTTGTGGTGCCTCCTTCTTCCCAGTCACCTCTCTTCTATAGAACTCTCTGCCTTCACTGTTTTTCCTGCTA
>JABUQX010107051.1:0-2500 GCA_015478945.1 Trachelipus rathkii | reverse complement strand
GGATCCCTTATTTCTGCATATTCCTAGAATGACAAAATTCATTGTGCTCACTTACGTAGGCTGTATAGACGTTACCTTCCGTATATATCTACAGTAGCAGCAAGTTACTGCGGTTGATATTCGGAAAGCATGTGGTAAATTTAGTACGACTACATGTATGGATGCCAATGATCTGGATGATGTCTATCATCCATCTAAAATACAGTCGGATGGTCCGTCATTGTTCACCCAGGCTGAACTGAACGATCTTGTATGAAAGTTGTATCTGCCGAAGTTGTCCTGAGCTGTTGGCTTCGAGGGTTGCATGAAAAATGACTACTGGACCATGGCCACAAGAGTAACATTTTATCGTAACAGAGAAGCAGAGCTGCGGAGGCCTTTTCCAGTCAGATGGTAAACTTGTGATATTGCAGTGAAGTTGCAGGCCTACTACTGCATACGATGCAGGTTACGATGCAGGTGAGTGGGGACTGTTTATTGACACTTCCAAGAGCAGTTTAAACTGTGTGTGTTGTTACACAACGGCAACAGTATGCTTCGGTTCCAGTAGGGTACCGGTACGGATGAGAGAGGAGTATGCAAAAAATCAAGACAGTTGGGAGAGGCTACAATATCAGGACGATGGATGGTAAATATGCGTCGACATCAAAATGGTAAAGATTTTGCTCGGTCAGCAAGCAGGTTTCACCAAATATCCCTGCTTCCTGTGCTATTGGGACAGCCGGGCGGCAAAGGATCACTGGACCAAAAGAGAATGGCCACCAAGGGAAACCTTAACGCCAGGTGACAGGAACATCGTACGTAAACCACTTGTACAGAGAGAAAACATCATCTTACCTCCACTACACATAAAACTTGCGTTTTGATGAAACAATTGTAAAGGCCCTGGCACCATGCTTTTCAATGCCTCGCTATATATGCTCACAGTACGTTTCCTGTCCTGAGTGACGAGAAGGAAAAAGCTAGAATATTTGATGTCCCACAAATACGGACACCCTCCGTGATGCTGCTTTGCTACATCAATGACTGTGTTAGAGGCAAGAGCGTGGAATGCTTTTTCAGATGTAACACAGAATTTTCTGGGGAACAGGAAAGCCGAGAACCACTAAATTGTACAGGAACTGCTAGACGTTTCATTCTCATGGATGTGGAATAAGTATAAAGTTGCACTACTTACATTCTCACCTAAGAAAATTTCCGGATAACCTAGGCGATGTTTAGTGATGAGCAGGGTGACCGCTTCATTAAGATCTAAAGTCATGGAAGGACGTTACCAGCAAGGTGGATATCAATTATGTGGCCGACTATTTGTTGGAGCGTTGATGAAGGGAGTATTCCAGACGCTATGCCACAGCTAGATCGTCTACGAGAGAAAAGACTACCATCGTAGGTATTGTTTACATTAACTAAGGCCCATTCCTTCTATTAACATTCATTGTTGTCCATATTAATCTTTATTCATAGTTGTATTACGGTATATGTTTAACATATATCTATCAAAGACATGAGTAGTAGGGAGTCTTTTCCGGACACAAATGACCGCGACCTTTTTTGACCTTTTTCTGACCGCGACCTTTTTGGGCCTTGACCTTTTTGGGCAACCTGAATTTTTGAGCCCAAATTTTTTGGGCCTTGACCTTTTGGGCACCAATTTTTTGAGAACCCGGATTTTTTGCGAAGAACCCGGATTTTTTTGAGAACCCGGATATTTTGAAGAACCCGGATTTTTTGAGAAACCCGGATTTTTGAGAACCCGGATTTTTGAGAACCCCAATTTTTTGAGAAACCCAAATTTTTTTTAAAACCCAAAATTTTGAGAACCCTAATTTTTGCAAACCCTAATATTTTTTGGCAACCCTAATTTTTCGGCCAACCTAATTTTGCAACCCTTCGAAGAAGGGTTGCGCCAAACGGTGCGTCAGCAACCGTTTTACATGTCCCACCCTAATTTTTTCGACCAAACTTTTGGTCATCCATGGCAATTTTGGCCCCACCTAATTTTTGGCCAACCCTTTAGGGCCTTAGCCCTATTTTTTGATATTTCGGAACATCTACACACGCGGCGCGCGCCACACACCCACACACACACACACACACACACACACCCACACACACACCTAGCCTACACCTAGCCTCCATATAGCCTACATCCAGCCTACACATAGCCTACACCCAGCCTACACCTAGCCTTCACCTAGCCTACACCTACACCTAGCCTCCACCCAGCCTTCACCTAGCCTGCACCTACACCTAGCCTCCACCAGCCTTCACCTACACCTACACCTAGACTCCACCCAACCTTCACTTAGCCTACACGTACCCCTACACGTGCCCTACAGACTTTGGATGGCTCAACCTTGTTTGACCATGATATTTCAGCCTGACCCTGACATATACCATGCGGTCAATTTGTTGACCACGCCTAACTTGCATGGCTTTAATGCGTTCCAATCACGTAAGAAAGTATCTAGTTGATGTTCTATTAGTATTCTATGATTAT
>JABUQX010107050.1:7500-17368 GCA_015478945.1 Trachelipus rathkii | reverse complement strand
ATATATATATATGGTATATATATATATATATATATATATATATATATATATATAGTGTATATATATATATATATATATATATATATATATATATATATATATATATATATATATATATATATATATATATATATATATATATATATATATATATATATATATATTTAATAACCAAAATTAAAAGAATAAAAATTTGAAAAATAAATTAAATAAATAAAATTACAATAAAAAAATATATTTGCATGGTTTACTGATGTTAAAACTTTGTTATGTTAGCTTTTATTTGTAGTTCAAATTGTTATATAGGTTATGATAAGATAAATATTAATATGTTAATAAATTAAACCTGTATGTCATAGTTATGATAGAACTGCTTGAGATTGGGTAGTTTTAATGCACAGCTATGACAGAGATAACTTGACAACATTGCATAGGGATTACTTATTCACTTCTGTTGACTCAGTATGGGATAGATAGATATGTCAAAATAAATTTTGTTAGTTTGTTAGAAATTACTATGCTAATGTTATAAAACATAAAAATAAAGAGGTAGTAAAACATAAATACTTTAATAAACTTGTTAGTATTTTCGTGACATACAAGAATCAGTTAATTGTTGTTTCGGCCAATGGCCAAACAAGAATCATATATTGTACGCTTGAAAATGTATATAAAACCATTTGATCTATCTAATAAACTTAATAAACATGAAATAAATACAACGTAAGTGAATTAAATTCATACCAGATATGAAAATACAAATATCTGATGCGATTTCATGTTTAAACAAGGTAATGAGAATATATACCCCTTTGAACTGATATGGTTCGTTCAGCACATATCCCAGCATTTTCTTCCGGAGTCATTGAAAGAAAGAACTTCACACCTTCAGTAAAGACATTTTTCGCTGTGCTGGTACGATGATATCTCCTCGCATCTCTACGCTTGTTGTTTATATCTTTACGAGGTCTTTCGTTATAACCAATGATGTGTCATTTATATTTATTCGAAACCGAATGGAGACCGATAAGGCTGCTTGTATTCTCGCCAGAGGTTCCAATAATAGACACCTATTCATTTCTGGGCTGAAGAATCATCAAGATTGATCGACATCGTCACAGCTCTGGGTAACGGATGAGTGTGTGTTGTGTGTTATCCGACACGAGGCGAAGTGAACATCTGACTGGGACAGTGGGAGAGAGGTTCACAGAATAGTGCTGTTTTCGTCAGTGACGCGACAGCATTGATGTACGCAACTATTGAGACCAATCGATGGTGCGACCTTCTGGCGTGTACGTGTATAGGTTTCACAGTTCAAACATCTTAAAATATTACAGCTTTGGTTTAAAATAAAAAGAACTACTAACATCTTAACGATGTTAACATACTCGAGGACTTAATACATATAATATGGTGCAATCTATAATATTTACAATGAAACATGGTCAAGGCATAATACGATATAAGGAGTGCACTAATGAACCATTTACGGATTCGTTTACTCTCTGAGCGAGAGAATGAATGCTGTTGAAAATATATAAAAAATGGTTTAGTGTGTTGCAGGTAGGCGTTATATTTACATCCTTCAGCAGGCTATCTCGGAGAGATATAGAGAACTGTTCAATTCTATACAGAATCCTGTCCCATGATTAGATTTAATTGATACAAATAAAAGAAGTATGTTTATGTATTTATATAATGCTCTTTTCATTGAAAATTATATGTTATAAAAATGAAAACTTTACTTCCATATAAACTTTATTGTTGAGATGCTAGTGATGTCATTATTCAAAATATGTGTTGGCATGTTGTGTCTATAATAACTTTACTGTGGAAAACTTTGTTATAGTTAGTTTTTCCTAATAGAGACTAATAGTCAATAGACTACAGGACGGATTGGGGGTTGGGGGTTTGATGTACTGATTTGGCCTGTTTACTACTTAGTGTATGTAAAATAAAATTTTTTACAAGAACATAAAAAGAATAAATTTTTAGTAAAAAACTTTTAAAGAAATAAATTAAAATAATAAAATAAATTTAAAAAATAAAAATAAATAAAATTAAAAATAAAAGTTTTAAAACAAAGTTTTAAAGAAATGAATTAAAATAAATATAAATTTTTCTTTAATAACAAAAAGTTTTAAAGAAATGAAATTAAAAATAAATAAATAATAATAAATAAACAAACATAGCAATACTCATCGGTTAAATGAATATTTACCACATCAGCTTCGTACCTGTTCGTTCTGTATGCATCGTTGTTAGTTGCTTTACTGTTGTTAAGTATGGAACTTTGTTATTATTAGCAGTTTTCGAGCGTATGGTATGTTAGGTTTTGTCGTTATGCGTTATATTCTTAGTTCAGCTATGATATGTTAGCTTTATTGATGTGGAAAACTTGTTACGTCAGCATATAATCGTTGGCCAGTATGACAATTTAGGTTAGGTTATGTAAATTATTGTTAAATGTTACTATATTAATGTAAAAATAAATAGTGATATGTTAGAGATATGTTTGAAAAAAAAAAGTGAATAGGTAAAATTGAAGGTACTTTAGTACTTTACTGTTTTAAGTATGGAACTTTTGTAAATGTTAACTGTTTATTCATATTTAAGATTGAAATTATTAAAAAGATTATATCTTTAATCAGGTTAAATGTTAGCTTTATTGATGTGAAAATTTTTTACGTGTTGTTATTATTCTTTGGTCAGTATGATAGGTTAGGTTATGATAAATCTTTGTTAAATGTCTCATGTTAATGTGAATAGGGTATGGTCTGTATGCAACGTTAGTACTTCCTGTTGTTAAGTATGGTACTTTGTTAATGTTGACTATTTATTCGTGTTTAAGGCATGTTAGGTTTGGATGTTATACATTATATTCTTACATCAGGTTATGTTATGTTAGCTTTATTGATGTGTGAAAACTTTGTTATATCAACATATATTCGAGGTTAATATAAAAGAACATTTTTATGCTATGTTTATCCAAATGATAATGAAATATGACTTGAATCATTAGGATCAATAGTTCAATGATCACACTCAATGTATCTAGTTGTATTTGAGAGGGGAGGTTTGCATTTGACTACTAATTCACTGATTTACTGCTTTAGTATGTAAAACATTTTTACGTTATAAACATATAAAAGAATAAATTTTTAGTGAAAACAAAAAGTTTTAGAAATAAAATTAAAAATGTTTAAAAAAAAAAAGAAAGAAATAAAATAAAAATAAAAAGGGGACTTTACAAAAGTTTTAAAAATATTCATTTTTAATGATTTGTTAACATTTTGTTTTACTAAAATTTTATTCTTTATGTTAAAGAAATGAAATTAAAAATAAATAAAAGTTTTTAAAAACTAAAAGTTTTAGAAATGAAATTAAAATTAAATAAAAGTTTTAAAAACAAGTTTTAAAGAAAATGAAATTAAAAATAAATAAATATAATAAATAAATAAACTAATAGCCGTGATACTGATTTGTTAAATGAATATTTTCTGCATCAGCTTCGTATCTGTTCGTTCTGTTTGTGCATTATGTTACTTTACTGTTGTTAAATATGGAACTTTGTTATTGTTAGCAGTTTATCCGAGCGTAAGGTATGTTAGGTTTTTGTTTTATTTCTACGACCTTCTAATTCAGGTTAAGATATGTTACTTTATTGATGTGAAAAACTTTGTTACGTTAACAGGTTATATCATTGATCAGTATGATAATTAGTTAGTTATGATAAATTTTTGTTAAATATTACTATGTTAATGTAAAAGATCCATTATATGTTAGAAAAAGTGTGAGTAGTTTACGTTTTATTGTCAATGTTAGTTACTTTACCGCTGTTATATGGAACTTTGTTAATGTTAGTACTTTATTTACGTATGGCGTGTTAGTTTTGTCGTTGTACATTATTCTTAGTTCAGATTATGACATGTTAGCATTATTGATGTGAAACTTTGTCGCATTTTACATATATTCGTTGGTCAGTATGATAACTAGTTAAAGGTTATGATAAATTTTTGTTAAATGTTACTATGTTAATGTACCAAACGATATGATGGATATATGTTTGGGAAAGTAGTAATAGGTTGGCGTTTTTTATGCTATGTTACTTTACTGTTGTTATGTGGAACTTTGCTAATTAACAGTTTATTCATGCATAAGGTATGTTAGGTTTTGTCGTTGTACAATATATTCGTAGTTCTAGTTGATGCTATGTTTACTTTATTGATGTGGAAACTTTGTTATTTTAACATATTTTGATTGAGCAGGACGATAATTAGAAAAAAAGGTTATGATAAAATTTGTTAAATATTACTATATAATGTATAATATATATGATATGTTGGAAAAAGTGTGAGTAGGTTACGTTCTGCGCTCAATGTTAGGTACTTTACTTTTCTTAAGTACGGTCATCTCTATTAATGTTAGCAGTTTATTCGTGCTAAAGTTGTGTTAGATTCGTCGGTTGTACATTATATTTTTAGTTCAGATTATGACATGTTAGATTATTGTTGTGAAAACTTTGTCGCATTAGCACATATATTCTTTGGTCAGTATAAAAGAACTTACTCTATGTTATTGTTATCTAAAATACACTCGAAATATAGCTTGAATCATTAGATCAATAGATCAACAACTCAACAGATCAGGTTTGAGGGGAAGGAAGGGGTAGCTTGATTTACTGATTTACTGCTTTTGCGTATGTAAAATTTTTGCTTATAAACCTAAAAGAATAAAAATTATAATTTTTTTCTTATTTATTTTTTTATTTTTTTATTTATATATATATATATATATATATATATATATATATATATATATATATATATATATATATATATATATATATATATATATATATATATATATATATATAGAGTATATATATATATATATACGAACTTACAACCATCATATTCGAGTTTCTACGTCCTTATAAACATATATTTTGAAACTAATATGGATCTAGACGATTATTTATTAATTCAGCACTGCACCGGTGCCAGCACCGAAGCCAACACCGATGCAGATGTCAACTCCGGCTCTTCTTACTCAGACTCTTTCTCCACTTTCTTTCACCCGAATCCGACTCCTTTCTCCACTTTCTCCTAGACCTTTCCCTACGAATTTACAACCCTTTTATTCGAGTTCTACGACTTTGGAAACCATCATATCGAGATGCAGGGTTCAATAACTAATATAAAGATACCAAATTGTATCATTACACAAATATTTAATAACTCGGCACCGCACCTGAGCCAGCACCGGTGCAGCTGTCAACTCCACTCCTCTGAGTCAGACTCCTTCTCCATTCTTCCTTCCTTACTCATCCTTCATCCTTCTTCCTTCCTCCTTTACCTTGTTTGAACTCTGTGTTTTTTGTTGGGACCCTCTCCGTGGGTGGGGTCCGACACCCTATACGGACTTATAACCCACATATTCGAGACCTACGGGTCTGATGACATATATAAGGACACCAATATTGTTGTTATACGAATGTTTATTATCTCGGCACCGCATCGGCTCCAGACCGGTGCCGATGCCAACTCCTCAGATTCCGATACTAACTCTTTCTAGAAATTCAACTCTGGAATCCTCACCACTTCAGCCTTCACGAACATGTCGATTTTTGGTGGCCCACCTTCAGGGGGCCCATTTGAGACGTAACATCAAGTCTACGATGAGGTTACATCACCCATCTAACCCCCTCCAAATTTTTAACCTGATATGATAACTCTAACCTCTGTAGACGGATCCGGAGTCGGAGCTGAGACGTAGCCGGAGCCAGAGCCTAAAATCAATTCTCTTTGAATATATATATATATATATATATATATATATATATATATATATATATATAGTATATATATATAGTATATATATATATATATATATAGTATAGAAATAGTATATATATATATATATATATATATATATATATATAGGAGTCGGAGTCGGAACGGTGCGGAGTGGGAATCGGAGTCGCCGGCGGTGTAAAAAACGGTTCCTTACAGGAATCGTTTTTCGACTCAGAATCGATTACCTCCGGGAATCGATTCTTCGAAGTAATAATAATAATAATAATAATAATAATAATAATAATAATAATAATAATAATAATAATAATAATAATAATAATAATAATAATAATAATAATAATAATAATAATAATAATAATAATAATAATAATAATAATAATAATAATAATAATAATAATAATAATAATAATAATTAAAATAATAATAATAACATCGTCATTCGATCGGTCATTCGAACACCTGTTCGATTGGGTGGCTCTTAAGCCTAATCTTCGATCGGAATTGGATGCTGCAAAAGGGCGTAACCCTCATATTTCGTTTAATCTTCGGGGGCAGCTACCCCCTAGATTCGACCTAGTGACTTGAAAACTCGGCGGTAATCAGTTTAACTCCTCAATAGAACATATACCAAGTTTCATAACGATACCTCAACTCATTTGTCGAAAAATACGGCGGCGCCGAGCTGTCCCCAAGCTACTTTCATATTTGAGTTTATAAAGAACCATTTCCAGCTTTTCGTAGGTCTCATTCAAGTGTACCAAATGACCTACAGGAATGGAAGTGTAAATACCACCGTTGTTGAGTAATAGCGCTTTTAGGCTTCTTTTCGAAGAATCAATAAATAGACCCAATTGATATGAATCTTATTGAATTTTAAATTGACCCATTAAACCTTCAACGTCTGTGCAACAGACCAAGTTGTCTACCTGGGAAAGGTATGGCAAGAAATCCTTTTCACGATGTCTGGACCAAGAAAATGACACTCCAGGTAGCAATAAATTCATGCTTTTGAGCCTTGATCCAAGTAACTATGCAGCATCTTTGGAAAGATTCAAGTCCCTTACTAAATCATCAACCTCCTCTTGAGAGAAACATTTTGGTTCTGCATCGTCTTCAAAATCATAACTTGATTCATCAACTGACTCAGGTATAACTACATCTTCATAGGAGCAAGGTATTTCTTTCAAAATGGCTGTGGGCTTGGATATTGGAATATTTGAAAAGTGAGGAATGGGACGAACTTCAGATTGAAGATTGTGGTATGAAATGGAATGTTTCCATTTGGAACTAAACCCTTTTACATTGAAAGAACAAAAGTAACAATCGTCACTAGGATTCTTCTGCTGACGCCATACCATAGGAATCCCAAAAGGTAAAGCTTTTTCTAACCTTTGAACCAATTTCGGAGCTCCTCAAAGCACTGTTTGCACAATTTATGAGGCTCCAAACTTTATCATCAATCTCCAAGTTTTTGACCGAACTATGCCGTGTATACTTTTTTCAAAAAATCTGTCATACCCTGCTTTTTCTTTAACACTGTATATTCAACACAAATATAACATGAACTGTCTGGCGAATTAATACACTTCCATGAAGCCATATCAATAACTTGGGAGAAACAATGTTGTTGAATGACGATATATAACACAAACTGAAATGAGAACACGGGAGAAACAAACATGAAATTCAGATCAGGTACGCAAATGTCAGATCTTGTACGCTCGGCTTGCGCAATGATGACTGAGGTTTAAAATGACTTCCTCCTCTTCCTTCAAAAATAATATGTATATATATATATATATATATATATATATATATATATATATATATATATATATATATATATATATATATATATATATATATATATATATATATATATATATATATATAGCATTATAATGTTTATGTTAACTACATTGTAAATAAAAATTAGCAGTAAGTTTGCGTTTGAAGAAGTTGAAATGTCAAAAATCGAAAAATGAACATGTTTCTTAAAAAATCTACTAAATTAAAAGAGAATATTGCGATTTAAAGTAAATCCTGACGTCTAGGATTTTTTTCCATAGGTTTTTCAAAAGTTTTTGAAAGTTTTTTGGTCGCAGTCCTGTGTAATGGTTGGTTGCTAAGGTCGCCTTGAACAAGCTGTTAGTTCTATTCAGACTGCTGTAATTCTTAATTTCCGAGCATTTTCTCTAATTAAATAATTGTTTAAATCCGCCCTTGTATGGAGAACAGTTCTCACATTTGAAGGGGATCCGGTTCTACTGTTCTTTTTGATAGGGCTGAGTCTAGGGCTAAACGACTGATAAACTTTTTCACATTTTTAAAATTCCTTGACCTTCTATCTCAGCGACGTGACACTGGTGATCTATCTCAGTACCATAGGTACTACAATGATAGGCGATCGCATTCCAACATCACTGCGTTTATCTAGCAAAAAGGGTGCCATACTTTCTAATGGGTGGGTTCTTTGTGAAAATTGGAATTCAAGGATTGTTCGTAGAGGTGCCTTCTTTTTGTCTTCCATTTTTCGTGCTGGATTTAATCTTCCTCTTTTAAAAACCTCCGTCTGCGCTCACCTCACACACACCCACACACACACACACACACACTAATATATATATATATATATATATATACTATATATATATATATATATATATATATATATATATATATATATATATATATATATATATATATATATATATATATATATATATATATATATATATATATATATCTCACCAAATCTAGTTTAAAATTCATCTGCATTTATGGGTAAAACTACATTCAATTGAACAAGTACATTCAATTTGCCACGGTCCTCTACCTACTATCTACAGGAAGAAAGCAAAACTTATAACTTCATTCTTCTATTGTAGAGCTATAAATCCATAAATAAGAATTGAATTTCTTGTTACAACACCTGGAAATTGAGTTTCTAAAAGTTTATTTCAAGTAACAAATGGTTCTCTATGAACTTGGTTCATAGATGTATGTATACATGTAGCCAGGGCTGTGGAGATGGCAAATTTTTTTTCCGGCTCCGACTCCGGCTCCGGCTCCAGCATTTTAAAATTTCCCGACTCCGGTTCCGGCTCCTAGTTATAATTTCACTCTGTTTACACTTATGAAATCAAAATTTACAAAATTTTTATGGTATAATGAAATTGAATGTTTTTTAATGATTGTATGATGAAATTGAATGTTTTTTAATGACATCTTTATTAACTTAGAAGTAAAAAGTTGGAAAATATTTTATAGAAAATAAGATTTTTAAGAAATACAGAAAAAGAATAATCAACTTTCTTACTAAATTTTAATATAATTCCTCTTTGAACGGTCTCTGTACATTTACGTAATATAATTTTATTAAAAAGTTTGTTTTTTATTTTTTTTTACGAAAAATTATATTTCAGTTCATCCTAAAGTTTAAAATAATTTCTCTTTGAACTTTGAGCTAGCCTGACATATTTAGTAAATAGCATTGGAATTTGAGTTCCTCAAAACCGAATTATATTATCACGAGTAGTAATAAGTATATAAGGAAGTGATATATATATAGCCATAGGTTAATATAAGTTAGTGAAGTATGTTATAATATATATACAAGAAATAATAGTATAATAAGGTTCTAGTAGCATTATTATATGAGTACTCCTATAGTAGCTATCTTTAGAATATATATAAAGTATGAAAGAATATATAGGTAAAAAATATATTGTGTTTTATGTCAGATTATATACTAAAAGAAGCTATTAATTCACATTCTTGTTCTTTGAAATAATTTTAAAAATAATTTTCGTGTTCGACACAAACACTGCCTGACCATATTGTAATATAAATTTAATCATAAAATTGTTTCTTAAAAATAGAACTTCAATAAAATGTCATTAAGCAAAATTCCTAATTATATCTCGATTTAAAATTATTTATAAAGCAGAAAATAAGCTCTCCTCTCAAAATTCACTTGACTAGGAGGCAAACCTGTAATTGTGTTAGTCACATTGATCTTTGGAGAAATGTTTTTTAGGATAGGCCTA
>JABUQX010107049.1:0-50000 GCA_015478945.1 Trachelipus rathkii | reverse complement strand
CGTATTTTACCCAGAAACATTATTTTTACCCTACCTTAAATTCTTTCACGTATTATCACAAAAATGCGTTTTCTTTTCTCATGCAAAATGAACATTTTTTCTTACTTTATTAGTTAATTTTTAATATTTTCATATTTCGCATCTTTCTCGTTCACATCTTAATTGCTAGTATCATATACTAATAATATATGAAAAAAAAGTTAAAAAACATATTTATCTGTATCATGAAACTTATAAAGTCATATATATATATATATATATATATATATATATATATATATATATATATATATATATATATATATATATATATATATATATATATATATATATATATATATATATATATATAAGAATAATCTGTATCCATATTTATTAAATGTGATAGGCTATTCTTGAAGAATTTATTGATTGAAATAATATTGACTATTTAATATATTCTATGCTTAAATCGTAATTTGTATCCAGAACAAAAATCTCCAGAATTCGCACGTATTTGTCGTACATAAAATATCATCCTCTCTCTCTCTCCGTTGAGGCTCACTCATGTCAATAATTAAGAAATCTCTCTCGTATTTGTAAAGATATGTTGTAAATAAATATGCTATCCCAAATAGGCTCACACGGCATAGTTACAAGAAACGCCCTGTAATGATAAAGAAACAGGGTAAAGAAGTTTGACTAAACCGTAGCAGGACTTTGTTTGACTAATCCATGTTAGAATGCGGTTTGGCTAAACAGTAAATTACTACTTGGTTAAAGCGTGGCAGTTACTACTATATGAAAATTATTATTCTACGATTTAGACCATTGGCGACCGTTTTTGAAAAGTCTATAATTTTCTGCTTCTCTAGTGAGAGCTTCCAGACTCATCATATCGTTGATTCGGCTTCTTCATGCTTCAGATATTTCTTCAGAAAAATAAATGTCTTCCTGAGGAAAATTCTGCAGTATTTTATAAAATTGTGTGTGAGGCTTATGCACAGGTATTTCTGTATCTAGTAAAAACTAAGTTTAAAAATATATTTATTTTTGTCTTTGGTAAATATTTTATATTGTATTCTTTCTAATATAATATAGGCATCATTCATATGAGTGTAAAAACGCTTCAGTAGTGAATAATATATAGACAGAATTTGTGCTTATTTTCTATTGGTCCCGGCACTATGGTCGGTGATGACGTAATTGTCCTGTATTAAGTAGCCTCACACATTCTGTAAAACAGAATCTCGTATTCATTAATTATTTCGTTGTCTTAATATTTCAATATAATATATATTTGTAAATATGAGTGATTTTAAAGAGTTTTAAATAATTAAATAAAGATTTTAATAGTAAATTTTAACGGGTGTAAATTTTAAAGAAAAAAGAGAGGAGAGGGAGAGGGAGGGAGGGGAGAGGGGGGGAAAGGGTGTAGGAGTAAATATAAATTGATAGAGTGTAGGTTTTAACCTTTTATATTATCATTTTAACCTTTTTATTATTGTTATTATATTATTGTGGGTGTATTTGGTGAGCGGGGTGGTGGCCTTAGGTGTTGGGAAGTGCCTAGGGTGGGAGTCCCACAAAGCGTGCAGCCTGAGTGAGTATATATATAGAAGGGAAAAGATGGGGAGGAGAGAGGTAATTAGGGTGGGATGTATGAACGTGAGAGGGGTAAACGAGGATTTAAGAGGGAGGAAGTGGGGTTAATGTTTGAAGAAAAAGGCTGGATGTGCTAACTGAAACTAAGCTGAAGGGAAAGAGGAAGATGGACTTTGGAAAATACAAGGGTATGATATCAGGGGTGAAGAGAGTGAGGGCGAGGGAAGAGGTGGGAATAGTTATGAGGAAAGAGGTGTGGGATAAGGTAAGGTTGTGCAGCCAGGTGAGTTCGAGGATAATGTGGGTAAAAGTGAAATTCGGGGGGGAAATGTGGGTTTTTATATGCGCATATGCACCAGTGAATGGAGCGAGGGAGGAGGAGAGAGAAAGATTGAGGGAGTTGTATTAGTGTTGGGAAAGTTTCGGGGTAAATGATAAAATTTGTCTATTGGGAGATTTGAATGCAGGAGTGGGAAGGGAGGGGTGGGAAGAATAATAGGACCATTTGGGGTAGGGGAGAGGAATGTTAATGGAGAAAGTCTGTTAGAGTTGTGTGTTGAAAGAAGAATGATAGTGGGGAATACTTGGTTCAAAAAAAGTGAAAATCATAAGTATATATGGAAGAGTGAGATAACGGGGGAGGGGCTGTACTGGATTATGTGGGTGTAGATGGGAAGGGATAGCGGCAGATTAGTAGATGTAAAGGTATTAAGGGGGGGGGGGAGGGGGATATCGGATCACTATTTGGTGGTTGCTAGGATAAGGGTGGGAGGAGAAGTGACGGTTAGGGAAAGGGGAGAAAAGAGGAGAGTAGAAGTGATAAAGGTGGAAAAATTGGAGGAGACAGTGTGTAAGAGGGAGTTTAGGAGAGGTATGGAGGATAGGTGGAGAGACGTGAGAGGGACGGGAATTGGGGAGGTGGAGGGGGAGTGGATGAGATTTAAAGAGGCAGTATGTGAAGAGGCTAGAAGGGTATGTGGAGTAAAAAGGGTGGGTGTAAGCAGAAGGAAAGGGAGTGAATGGTGGAGTGAGGAGGTGAAGGAGGTGGTGAAAAGGAAAAAGGAGGCTTATGTGAAATGGTTGGGAAGTAGGAGAGAGGAAAGCTGGGAGGAATATAGAAGGGTTAGAGTGGAAGCAAAGAGGGCGGTGGAGAGGACGAAGAGAAGAGCAAAAGATGAATGGTGTAGAAAAGTGACGGAAAATTTTGAAGGGGGAGCAAGATGTTCTGGAAAGAAGTAAATACAAAAAAAGGAAGAAGAAGGAGGGGTTGGGGGAGAGGATTAAGGGAGGAGATGAGTGGATAGGAGGAGGGGAAAGGGGGGGGAGGGGGGGGGGAGTGTTGGGGGATTATTGAAGGAGGGGGGGGGGGGGGGGGAGGAAGATTTGCAAGAGGTGAGGTTGGGGAGTGAATGGGGGAGGGAGGGGGAGGATGAAATACAAATGGAGGAAATTATTAGGGCCTTGAATAAAGGAAAAAAGGGAAGTCCGCAGGTCTGGATGGTGTGGAGAATGGAAATGTTGCAGAAGGGAGGTATAGGGGTGGGAGGAATGGCTGTATGTTTAAATAATATATGTTGGAGGAGTGGTGAGGTACCACAGGATTGGGAGGATGGTTGTTTGGTCCCCCTGTATAAGGGGAAAGGGGATAGGATGAAATGTGGGAATTATAGAGGTATATGTCTTTTAAGTGTGGTAGGGAAAGTGTATGGGAGAATACTGATTGAGAGAGTGCGAGAGGTTTAACGGAGGGGAGATTGGGGGAAGAACAAGGAGGATTTAGGGAGGGAAGAGGGTGTGTGGACCAAGTGTTTACACTAAAGATGCTTGTGGAGAAAAGTATAGAGAGGAAAGGAAAAGTGTATGGGTGTTTTTTAGATTTAGAGAAAGCATATGATAGAGTGAAGAGGGGGAATTGTGGAGGGTGTTGGAGGAAAAATGGAGTGGGGGGTAAATTAGGTAAAGGTATTAGGCCTTTTTATAGGAATAGTAGAATGTGTGTGAGAGTGTTAGGGAGGGGAGAGTGAGATGTTTGGGGTGGTGAGAGGATTGAGGCAGGTGTGTAATGTCGTGCTTTGGCTATTCCAATTTGTTTATGGAGTGTTTGCAGAGGAATGGTGAGGGAGGGAAGGGGGGTTGAATTGATGAATGGGAATGATAGAAGGGAAGTGAACATGATACTGTTTGTGGACGATACCTGTCCTAGTGGCGAAGAACGCGGAAGGGCTGAGGTATTTGGTGAGGGAGTTTGAGAGAATGTGTGTGGACAAAAGGGGCTTAAAATAAATCCAGGTAAGAGTAAAGTGTTAGTGTTTGAGGAGGAGGAAAGAGAGGAGGGGGAGGGGTTAGAGGTTAGAGTAGGGGTGTAGTATTGGAAGAAGTAAAGATTTTTAGATATTTAGGATGGATTTGGGTAAGGGGGAGGGATGAAGGAGGAGATAGAACATAGAGTAGGGGAGAGGGAATGAGAGCTTTGAGTGGTCTGAGAGAATTATGGAAAGGGGGGATTATCACAGAAAGTTAAGATAAGTATGTTTGAAAATATTGTGTACCAGCGGTGCTGTATGGGTGTGAAACGTGGGGTTGAATGCCAGGTCCAGGAAGAAGTTGGAAGCATTTGAGAGATGAAGGGGCTGAGAGCGGTTTGTGGGGTTAGCAGAAGGGAGAGTATTAGGAATAGGGTGGAGAGGGAGAGATGTGATTGGAGTGAATGGGTTGGTGGGAAGAGCGGGAGAAGGGAATGTTAAGATGGTATGGGCATCTAGTGAGAATGGAGGAACAGAGAGTGGGTAGGAGAGTTTGGGAGGCTGAGGGGATAGGAAGGAGAGGAAGGGAGACCAAGAAGGAGGTGGATGGATGGAATAAAGAAGATGCTGGAAGAGGGAGGGATGAGGGAGGAAGAGGGTAGGTGTTATGAGAGATAGAGTGGGGCAGTGGAGGAGGTGGGTGAGGCGAGATGAGGGGGAGGTGTGAGTGAGAGAGGCTGTACGTACCACTACCCCGCTCAAGAGGTCAAAGCATTTGCAAAATAAATAAATAAATAAATATAGTATATATAGCATATATATATATTATATATATATATATATATATATATATATATATATATATATATATATATATATATATATATATATATATATATATATGCTATTTAATTATATATTTATATATATATGTACTTAATGACTTCATGATGATATCCGCTTACATCGTTACTACTTCTATTACTCCTACAAGAAATTAACTTAATAGGTCATAGGAATATCATGGCGAATGATCTTGCATCTAAATTTCTTTTGATGAAGTACTTAAATAAAGTTTGATGGATGAAGTTAAGATTTTGGCAATTCAAAACTCGGCTTAAGTAGAGTTTATAGAGCAGCAGTTGTAAAATAATTGGTAGCTTAATAAAGTTTATATCGAAAACAGTTGTAAAATGGTTGGTGGAAGAGAAATGAATTTTCAAGTATTCATTATCAACATGTCTAGTTTTATTTAACTCTGTGCTTTGTATAAATTTTTACTTAACTTCTTATATATATATATATATATATATATATATATATATATATATATATATATATATATATATATATATATATATATATATATATATATATATATATATATATATATATATATATATATATATATATATATATATATATATATATATATATATATATATATAAAGTTTCATGGTTCAGATAAATGTTTTTTTTTTTTTCATATATTGTTATTTACAGTATGATACTAACAGTAAATTTCATTGTGAATAAACTGGACCAAATAATTTTAAATGAAAAAAAAGGTAATTATTTAATAATATCGTACTTCTTTAAGAATCTTGCGTTTGGCAGCTCCCGAGCCAAAGCGACGCTCGGAAAATTTTCGGAAGTGCAAAAATCTTACCCGAAAAGATGAGAAACAGTGCTACAGCAAAGATGACTCATGAATGTTAGGTCGAAGTTTACAGTATCGTTGATCAATATAGGTTAGGTAGAGTTTTACTGCATCATCGATCCATATAGGTTAGGTTGTGTTTTACTACCCTCTAATTTTAGGTTATGATATGTTTTGTTATGTATACACAACATCTATATATGAAAGCAAAACCGGATACGGAACGTATTTTACCCAAAACATTATTTTTTACCCTGCCATGAATTTTTCACTCGGTAGCACTAAAAGTCGTTCTTTCTCATGCAGAATCAACGTTTTGACTTACTTTATCAATTAATTTTTAATAGTTTCATATTTCTTATCCTTCTCGTTCACATCCTAATTAATTGCTAGTAACATATACTAACAATATATGTAAAAAAACGTTAATAAAAAAAGAACTTATATATCTGCACCATGAAACTTTTAAGGTCATATATATATATATATATATATATATATATATATATATATATATATATATATATATATATATATATATATATATATATATTTTTATTATATATTATTATTATATATACAGTATAATATATTATATATTATACATATATTATACAAGATAAACTTTCTTGTTCTTATACATATATTATTATTATTATTATATATATATTATTATAAAGTTATATTATATATATATATATATATATATATATATATACATGTATTGTATATATATATATATATATTATTATTATTATTATTATTCGGATGTGAAATGATATGCATACATATTTGTTATTATACATATTGGAGTACATATATTATTGATATATATTATTATTATTATTATTATTATATTATATAAACAGAAACAAATTATACTTAATTCTCTTTTAAGTACAGAATAGAGAACAGACAGAGAGGTGGCAGTTGACATTCCTGGATGAATGAAAACAAAAGGTAAACTCCAAATAGCATTACCCGAAATTCCGAATTGAAACACGCTCACTGCTGTAACTGTAAGACTTCATTTACATATAAATATGGCTACAAACAGGTACGCTCGTGGCCGTGCATTATATATATATATATATATATATATATAATATATTATTATATTATTTATCTATTTATATATTACATATATATTATTATATAATATATTATTATTACGTTAGCATATATTGGTTGGTTAGTTGATATATTGGTTATTATTATTATTATATATATTATTACATATATATACATATTATTATATATTATTATTATATTATTATTATTATTATTACTATATATATACTACATATACATATTATTGTGTTACTATACAATACTGAGCTGGCTGTTACTGGCTGGGCTGAGCAAGCTGGAGCTGGGCATATACATGATGGATGCTAAGTGTTGGAGTTGTTGTTGGAGCACATGGCTATATATATATATACATATATATATATATATATATATATTAAGTTATTATATATATATATATATATGATATACATATATATATATACAGGTGAAATATTATTATATATTATTATTATTATTATTATTATATATAGATACATATTATTGGTTGTTGTTATGCTGTTGGTGAGGTTATATATATTGATATGGGATATATATATACATATATATATATAC
The DNA here is from genome assembly GCA_015478945.1 of Trachelipus rathkii. Classification (NCBI taxonomy): domain Eukaryota; kingdom Metazoa; phylum Arthropoda; class Malacostraca; order Isopoda; family Trachelipodidae; genus Trachelipus; species Trachelipus rathkii. Next base: position 42,869 of record JABUQX010107049.1, on the reverse strand, counting down.
ATATATAGATACATATATATATATACATATACATATATTATTATATACATACATATATATATATATATATTATATTATTGTTGTTAGATATATATATACAGTTACATATATATATATATATTACATATATATATATATATGTTAAGTTATTTATATATGTTATATATATAGTATATATATATATATATATATATTATATATTATGTTATATATATATATATGCTAATATATACATATATATTATTATTATTATTATATACATATATTATATTATTATACATATACATATTATTATTATTACAATATTATTATTATTATACATACTGGTTGGCGCTATTACAGCTATTGGCTATTATTATTATTATTGTTGTTGTTGAATATTATTGCTGCTGGGTTATACATATTGGCTGGTTGGCTACAGCTGGCTATTGTTATTATTACTGGTTGTTGTTACTGATATTATGCTGTTGGCGCCATATTACACATACATATTACATATTGGTTATTGTTGGCTATGGCTGGTTACATATACATACATACTGGCTATTATTACATTGGTTATTTGGTTGGCTATTGCTGTTGTTGCATATACTGAAAGATGGTTGCTGGTTGGTTAAGGCTGGTCACACATACATATACATATATACATATATACATATATATATATATATATTATTATTATTATTATATTATGTTATTATTGAAAGAAGAAATATTATTCTTATGTGCATATTGTTATATATTATATTAGAGCATATATATATATATTATTATTAATATTATACATACATATATATTATTATATTATTATTACATATATATATATTATTACATTATATTGAGTTATAAAGATATATATATACATATATATATATTATTATATTATATATATATATATTACATATTACATATATACATATGAATATAAACGGTAATTCTTGTTAAATGTTAAGGATCGGTCTTGAAGATCATCTTAAATTTTTAGAATTTGTACTAATTTATTTGCAGATAATGTGAAGACTATCTTACTAAATAAATTAGTACAAAATTTTAAAAATTTAAAAAGGATCTTAAACCATTCCTTTAGCACATTTTTTAACTTAAAGGCATTTACCGTTCTAAATATTATAAAGCGTCTCAAGCTTTACCTTAATTTATTTAACATGCCTGATAACATCCTTCAAAAAATGGACGCTATTACTAGAAAAAAGTTTAGAAAATACAACGACTCAATGATTTCAGGAAATATAAAGAAGGTTCAAATTAATTTCTTAAAATGCTGCTTAAAGAATATCATCATTCCTAAGACCTATATATATATAGTTATAAGGTAATATATCTATATATATATATATAGTTAGTATATATATATATATAGTTATATTGTTTTTTCTCCCCAATATATATATATATATACAATTATATATTGTTTTATCCCTGATATATATATATATATTTAGAAGGACACATATATTTGTAGACAAATATATAGTTAGGTATATATATATATATATATATATATATATATATATATATATATATATATATATATATATATATATATATATATATATATATATATATATATATATATATATATATATATATATATATATATTATACTGAGCAAGATCGACAGGTGACAAAATTGTCACGTAACTACTACTACTACCACAGGATAACAGAATTGCAAGCCACGAAATTAGGCTTTTTTCCCTGCCAGATGGTATATTTTTCTTTGGTATATATTCGTATATTTTGCTCTTTTTAAGGAAAACATAAAAATTAATAAGTATAAAATATAATGAAATGTCCAATTTTTTAAACATTTTTAAATAGTAAAAAAGTCAATGTAGGTAAACTTTTCTAACTTTTAAAATTATTAATTTTATTTACTTATTTCTGTTATTAGTTTATACGATATTTATATTATCAAAATTGTTTAAATCTAATAAATAAAAATATTCCTTGAAAATGTCCGAAGTATACGGGTCAAAGCTTGGTACTATAATTAATTAAATCAATGGTTTTATTATTAAAGAAAATTTTTTCTGTACAAAGAAATACTTTCAGGAGGCTTGAAAAAGCAGCAAAATAATAATAATAATAATAATAATAATAATAATAATAATTAATAATAATTAATAATAATAATAATAATAATAATAATAATAATAATAATAATAATAATAATAATAATAATAATAATAATAATAATAATAATAATAATAATAATAATAATAATAATAATAATAATAATAATAATATCAGATGTGACTCTTCATTGATCTTATATATCTCCATCATCTATCTTTTTATTATACTGCTTGTAATGTATATTCTAAATAAAGAAAAGATCATTCACTGAGCTAATATACCAACATTATCTTCAATACTGAATAGATCATATATAAGAGCAATGAAAAGGCAAGTTCATTTTATTCTTTTCCTCAAATAATGTAAAATTAGAGTGACTCATAAATAAGAATCTTATTAGAGTATGAAGTGCTTTTACCAGGGTGGAAGAAACCCATTTAAAAAAATAATGAAAACCAATGTTTTTTAAAAAAAACATGTTTTTTTTTTTTTTTTTTTTTTTTTTTTTTTTTTTTTTTGTCTATTTGTTGTTCCTTTTTTATCTTTATATAAATATTTATTTATTTTATTATTATTATACAGTCATTACATCATTTATATTAATGTTTTTATAGGTTTTCGACTCAAAATATTTACATTAAACACTTAAAAACAGAAATGTAATTTTAACCAAAGATTTTTTCACTTATCTTAAAAACACATCCAGGATTACTTTCAATTTTATGTATATAATTGTCAGAAATTATCGTTATCTTCAAATCCAGAAACTTGTGCTTTATATACATTCTATCATGGAAACGACATTCGAGACCCTAAAACCTTTTCCCATAGATAGTGCAATAATCTTTCTGGTTTCCTCTACCTCATACTCTTTCTGACATTTTCCAGTTTTAATATGTTAACTTCAACTTTGATTATTCCTCTCTTTCCACTCTTGTATCTCTGACGGTAATAATGCTGTCTTAGCTTCTGCCAAAACTGAACTTTTGCTCAAATCTTTCCATCTTATTCCACTCTAGACGGATCCAGAGCTATTCCTTCTCTCCGCCTCCTTTTAACTCATTAAAATGTTATTTCTGCATTCTCTGACCATAACACGAGGAAGGAGGAGAGTCCAGAAGTAATCCTTCCAATGGTCCTCAAAACTTGTGCTTTTGAATTTGCAGTCTTCCTTGGTAAATTGTTTCCAATTGCCTATCAACTTCAACCTTTCCCTCTTGCTGGAAGAGTGCATTCATTCAGCATGTGCTGAAGAAGCGGGACACCCAGTCAACAATCCAAGTATCGTCCTGTCGCTTTAACCCGAGTTCTTCCTAAAGTTTTCGAATCTATTCTTAAAACTTCTCAAGTTCAGTATTTATCCCTCTTTTTGTAACCTTCTCTTTCACTTCCATTCCAATCGTTTTATGGCTGTTGTTGTAGATAGCCACCATTTATCCTTTAAATTTATCCATAGTGGTATTCCTCAGATGTTCTATTCCTAACTTTTTTTTGTCTATTTTGTATCAAAGTTCATCAATTACCATGTCTCCTCTTCACTCATAGTATGATAACTCCACCACTCATCATTAATCTTTCCAATTTGAAAGACGACTCATTCAACAGCAAATAAATGATGATAGGACTGTAGTCTTGAAGCCTAACCTAACCTAACCTAACCTAACCTAACCTAACCTAACCTAACCTAACCTAACCTAACCTCTTATCTTTCTCGTACCTATAATTGTGTTAAAGAAAACAGGGTTGTTTTCAAGGCCTCAATAACTCAGCTTCTTCATCTATCTACTTTACATAATCTTTCACACAGGTATAATATCTTCGATGAAAACACAACTCTAACATTCCTCAATGTTTAATATTCTTGACATTTTCTTTTCTCGTGATCTTTATGTTGGGTGTTTTGAAGTTCCGAAGGAACTACTTCTCATCACTGTTGGGTGTTTTGTTCTTCTCACCACCCCAGATGCTAGCACTGCACAAGGTTGGTATTCGCCCTTGCATAGATTATGAACCACATATATGAGGTAGTTCCTAACATATTGCTATCCTTGATAAAGTGTAGTCTAGGGTTTATTGACTCTTTAACTCTCCTACACTTACTAACTCGCTCAAATCTTTCTATCCATAGAACTGTTGCATCACTATCCTTATTATATTGTTATTATAATTGACATTGCTCTTTTGAATTGTCCGGTCATGTATACCTACCTCCTTCTTTAAGGAGTGTTCTTAGTCTTATTCTTTCTCCGTCCAACACTCTGACCCCATACTTGACTGTTATGCTCAATCTTATTTGTACTAAACTTCCTTTGATTTGATTTGAGCAATTTCAAACGTTGAGCATTGGAGAATGTCAGGCTTTAATTGGCACTGGTTTCGAATTTTTCAAAAACTCAGGCACAATTACTTAAGCCTCTGGAACCCCGACGGGTTGGTCTAGGCACACACACAATGTGTTCGTTTAGCGCTCAATTGGACCTTTAACCTATTGGCGAGGCAGTCGTAGGTTATGAAGGTAATATGGAGAAAGTATAGCGTATAGGTAGTGAGTTATTATAGATAGTACGATATTATGTTAATAGATCCGATATGTAGCGCGTGCAGTGATAGAGGCGTGGTTCATTATAGATAGGCGTATAGTAGCGCTAAGTATAGTCATATCATATAATATAATATATATAGTAATACATATATATATATATACATGATATATATATATATATTAATGTGTCGTATATATATATTACATACATATATAAGTATAGTATTAGTATAGATGGCTACGGCATATGTCTAATAATATAGGTATATCTCATTAGTAGGTATATAACCAGTATATGTACGTATAAGAAATCAACTTATGATTAGTACTAACTATATAGTTATAGTATAAGTATATACTATAGTACTATATGATATAAAGGCATCATCTAGTATGATAGTATATAGAATATTATATACTATCATAGTTATACTGTTATAGATATTACCTTCTACTTATATAGATACGGGAGTCCTAATATATATATATGAGGTATATATATCGTATATATGTCTATCATACTATAGATACTAATATTATATATATATATATATATATTAAATATATATGACTATATATAATATACTATTATATATAAGAATATAGATTAACTATATATTTACCTATCTATATATACTATACTATCAGTCTAATATTATATGTACTATATAGGTATAGATAATTGAAATGAACTATATACTTATATCTTATATATAGTGTGTGTGTGTGTTTGTGTGTGTGTGTGTGTGTGTTATCGTTTTGGAGCTACTACATATCCGGCCATTTGTGTCGCACGGCATCACGAAGAACGCGAGAAACCCTGTAGGTAATTTTCCTTGTGCGTGATGTTATGACTGCGTCCTCGTACCCTCGTGGTAATAATCAACGCACCACATTACTCTGTAGCCCACTGGAGACAAAGACAGTATGGTTAGTATGAAGTTTTGACCATTGGCTGAGCCAGACCTTCCTTGCTTTTTGGTGCTCGGAATTTGTTAATGCTCCACATTGTGATGAACTGCAACTTAGTTTCTTGGGTCGTACCCATAAACCAAGACTCATCGCCAAAGTGATCAATGTCTTGGAGGAAGTTGGGATAGTTGTTCACAGTTTCTAGCATATCCTGTGCGATCTCCAAACGGCGTTGCTTCTGTTCAACCGTTAGCAGCTTTGGTACGAACTTCGCTGAAATTCTCCTTAATCCCAAATCCTTATTCATAAAAGAATGAACGGATCCAATGGTGACGCTAACCTCGTCTGCAAGTTCTCTGATCGTAATTCGACGATCTTGTATCACCATGGTCCTCACTTGATCAATGACGATCTCATTTCGGGAGGTTGAGGGTCTATTCGAATTTTCCTCACTCTTAACAGTATGTGCAGCCATTGAACGGCTTGTACCACTCACCTTGTATACTGTGTCGGTGCCACATTGTTTTCATCCCCCGAAGACCTATTGAAATCTTAACGCGATTCGCTGCCGCTTGGGAATCGCCAAGTCCTTTAAACACAAAATTTTAAATGCAGTAAGCATTGTTCAAGTTTTTCCGTCATTTTGTCAAAAAAGAAAATCCGACAGCACTCACTTACACTTCATCACTCATCGGCGGTTTGCCTGCGCCCTACCATAAGGGTACCAAAACTATGCCTCCCTAGCTTATCGCATGTTGTTTAACAGCGATCACCGAAATATTAAAGTCGGCACATATATTGTAATGAGACCACGATGTGCCCTGCGCACAATATGCTATATCATATATATCTTACGCTACATATAGTACCATAGATAAGACTGGTAGGCTTAAAGTATAGATAGATTATGATTAGTATAAGTTAAGGCGTTATATTCATCTATATATTAGTTATATTACATGATGGGATGTGACTGTATATATAATAATATTAATATAGTTATAGAAATATAATATTATATAATATTAAATATATATTAAGTCAGGTCAGTATATACTGAATATATGATATATATATGGCATATAGATTAGATGATCAATAAATATTTTTTCACCTCACACTATATAACAAACGTTTATTAAATATAAGAGATCAATTTGTTCCTTCTTTTTTGTTGTTAATAGAGTAAATAATCATTTAAATAAACACCAATCCAGAATTGCATTTTCTTTTTAACATTTTTCAAATTCAAAGATGCCAATGCCCTCGCCTGTCTTTAGTATTCCGCCCTTAATTAGAATATATTAACAAAAAAATTCTCATCAATTAAACTTGATCGTCTCCATTTAATGATTGCAATTTAATGAAAATAATCCAGCTTGTTTTCCTGTCGTTGAGGCTGTTTTTCGTTACAATCGCCCTAAGGATCTATTTTCCAAAGTCAGGGGCCTGTAATAAATAATCTTAGCATAATTCGATCTATATTTTTCTCACGCTTAAATGTACCCAGAAAGAATTGTAGTGTTTCGAATGAATAACAGAATGCAATAGACCTAATGTTAAAACTAAAATTTGTAATTATTATTTAGACAACTATTTTCCCGATTTTCCTTTATTCATCTTCTTAAGGATTCTCTGGAAGGGTGTAAGGGCCCAATCAGTAAACGTTATGACTAACAATTTGGCATTAGCACCTAATGCAAAATTCGCTTATTATTTTTTTGAATATTTAACTTGTCAGCCATTTTCTTGATGGATATGAAAACTCTCTGCTAGCATCAAAAATCTTATTAGATCCCCTCTCAAGCTTAAACGTTGATACCTGAGATTTCTCTCACATAATTGGATGCTATCTAAGACAAACAAATTAAAAAATTCCTTCACTCGTCGACAAATTATAAGGTAGGATTATATAACTTATTCTTTCATACGCGATATCTTATTCTCGCAGTCGAGTTTTGCTCGTCCACAACCACAAAGAAAGCTAATATTTTAAAATTTCTATGTTACATTTCTGAATGGTGAATTTTAGTACTTTCATTATTGTATTTTGAGAAACCGAGCTTGCTGAAAGCACGTGGTACAAAGCGAAAAGAATCTACCAAGATTAGCTTTTAAAACACATATTGTTTATTCATAATTTTCGAATATTTTTGCCGTTTAGTATATATATATTGTTTACAGGCTTCAATTTAAAATGAAAACGCTTTAAAAATTTCTCCTCTTATTTCTCATGACGAAATAAAAATTTAATGAGAGCACCTGGTTTCTTCTATGATAGTATTGGGCTGTTTAGCCTTCCAATAAGGCTTTACTATCCAGATTACTCTCTATAAATTTAAGTTCTTACATTCCCCATTATATTGAAAGAATGGGTAATTGAATAATATATGTCTCTTTGTCTATTTGTTCATCATATTAATATTTCTCTCCGTCAGTGAAGACTGTATCATCTTATCCATCTGTTTTTATAACCTGTGTATAGGATTTTACGAGATCAATGATTTCTTTGTAAAGTCTGATTTTCCAATGCTAGTCCTTGAGTTGTTAAAGCTATAATATTAAATGGGTCAGATTTGGCTATTGCCTGTAGCCCTTAATTTGTTTTCGCAGTGAATCCTATATCTCTTGTTGGTATATATAGTATATACTATATTATAGTATATATATATAATATATATATATATACTATATATATTATATATATATATATAATAATATTTATATAATAGTTAAATTAATAAATGTATATATTGCATATGCATATATATATATAATTATAATATAATAGTATATATATAGTATATATATATAATAACTACTATACTATATATAATAGTATATATTATATAATATACTATATATATATATATATATATATTTATACATATATATATATATTATTTATATAGTCTAATATACTATATATACTACTATAGTTACTATAGCTATATACAGTATCCTATATATCATATATATACTATATATACAATACTATAATATATATATAGTACATATATATATATGACTACTATATATATATGATATATAATTATATATATATATATATATATATATATATAATTATATTATATATATATATATATACTATATATATATACTTATATATGATGATTAATATATATTACGTAGGGCTATTTATATAAGTGGTTGACTCCAGGAGCGAAAATCAATTATTAATGTATCGTTATTTTACATAATTTTAAGGGTAAATACATTAAATTTTTGGGTAACCTAACCTAACCTATAACCTAACCTAACCTACCCTAACCTAACCAAACCTAACCTAAATTAACCTAACCTAATATTAAAGGAGTCAACCACTTAATAATGTCCCATTATATATAATATATATATAATATATATATATATATATATATATATAATATATGAATATATATATATTACTATATATTATTATAATATATTATATTATATATATATACTTAAGCAATCTGTGAGTTAACCCACCCAATAGATTATTGAACTTTGAAATTACAATTAAATTTTGAAAAACATGATTTTTTTTAAATTAGTTAATAAATTGCTGAAGAGAGAAAAATAAGAGAAAATGCGGAAAATAAAAAGTGAAATATACATATATATATCATATTTATATATATATATATATATATATATAGTATATTATATATATATATAGTATATATATATATATTATATATATATATATAAGTTGATATATATACACAATACCTCTTATAATCAAAATCAGCTAAAATTTAATAGAGCTTTTTATAATGATATATTATTATAAATATATATATAATATATATATATATATATATATATATATATATTATATATATAATATATATATATATATATTTGAGTATATATATATATATATATATATAATTTATAAGAAAGAAGAGAATAAAACAATAGAAACATTTTTAGGTTAAATTAAATGATAATACTAAAAAAAATTATTTTATTACAACAAAATAGAATATAAATACAATATGCAATGATGGAAAATTCACAATATAAGAGCAGTTGCAAAATTGATATTATTAAAAAGTAATTTCCTTGGGTTCAACGCAAATTTGTCAACTATTTGTTTGAATAAAATAATCATAATTTTTCCAAACACAATTTTCTGTGTACACTCATCATAAGCCAGTCCGTTTAATCTGTCGTCTTTCATAGGTACTTCGTACCCAAGTCTTGATCCTTCGCAGAGTAACTGAAAGAGTGTTCTACTGTACTGGTGGTGCATGGCTGGGCGATGAGTATCGCACTCAAAGCGACGGAAAGAAAGTTGTCTCCTTAAGTATTGGGAGACAACAAGGTGCTTTAAGTCTTCAATACTCAGTTTCTTGTCTTTCCAAATTTTTGTGCCAAAGTTCTAGCTCTTCTTCTACGCTTCTAAAGTGGTAAAAACTAAAAAAAAAAAAAAAAAATAAACATGAAGCTGTCCTTTCCTTTAACTCATCGATTGTTATGAGTAGCTTGGGAAAAGGATGTAGATATGTCATGCTCAATGCAGGTGTATTTTCAGTATAAAACCGTAATTTCCAAAGAAGAGGTTTTAGAATCTAGATACAGAGTTATTTTTAAGGGTCCTCTCCAGAACTCCGTGGGATTTGTGCTGGATAGTTTGCTGCGGTGGGCAGCTGCCTACCTAAAAATCCGTGGTATATTACCAGATCAAGTCCTAGTTGCTTGGCGATTTGATTAGCTTCTTTAACACTTGCAATCGATGATTTTTTCTTGCATCTTTCCGATGGCTCCTAACCATTTCAACAATATGATGAACTGTGCTTGAGCGAAGGTTTCTGACGTATATCGCAAAGGTCTTGGATTGGAGAGCACTTACAACTGGCTCTAACATCGCAGAGTACTTCGCGATCACGATCAATATCATAGCCATGATGAATGACGACTTACATGCCGCTGAATGCAACTGAAAAGCGCTTTTTCTTGTGGCAGTATTTCCTTCAAGGGAAAGGATTTCTAATGCTTGCATCATTCTTACAAACTGCTCCTTAAACACTCTGATGCACTTGTGTTGTTCAGACCATTTGGTCTGGCAAAAGGCTTGGGATGTTTGGCATTAATTTCTTACCGCAAGACCTGACTCGCGAAAAAGACGTAAAAATGGTTCCTTTATAGTACCCACAAGTATTGCGGAAATTTCTGGTATTGTGTTTCAATCATTTACTACTAGCATATTGTTTGTGGTGAAGAGCAATGAAAGAACAATGCTTTTTTTATACTTTTTCCGCAATATTACTTGGACACCTCCTTCTTTGCCAGACATCGCGGAACAGCCATCGAAACCCAAGCCCACTCTTTTCTAGGGATCTAGTTCTTCAGTCGTGACAAAATCGTCAATGGCTTTCGCAATGGTTTTTGCGTCAAGCGCTTTCAGTTCTACAAAGCCAATAAATTCCTCTTTGACTTCATCGGACTCTTTGTCGAAATAGCGCAACAATATGGATAAGTGTTCCTTTCCAGAAATATCAGCGGTTTCATCTTCTAGTAAGCTATACGCGCACGCGCTTCCTTTACCCTTATTAACGATGCTTTCCTTTATAGTAGTACCACATAGAGAAATGATCTCATTCTGAATCTGAACTGATTGGTATGTGGCATTTTTCTTCCCCTTTTGAAAATGGTTTTTCAATGACTGATCTCCGGCATACTATTCGTAAAGCGAGCGCAAATCTTGCAACAAAACTCCTCATCTGATGCTTACCCGCACGATAGCGGTTAAACGGCTCGTACCAAAAATGTCTCACACATGAAATTATTGAGGATTAATTTTTTATTTTCTTCTATGAATTTTCTTAGTAGATGCTCCGTTAATTTGGAATGTCTACCGGCACGTTCCTGTAGGAACATATCTTTGCAGCTATTCAACAGCAGTTTTTATGTCCTCTGTGTTTGTATATCCCTTAAAAACCGCATGAACATCTTTATATTTAGTGAAAGATCTTATTGTTAAAGAGCCTAGGAAACCCCTCTGACCGAACTTTTATTTGGTGGAAATAAAAGTAATATATGCTCTCTTTAGACGCCTGGAGTATATCAACTAAGGTGGAATATGTCTCCACCATTCCAAAATTTGAATTCCTCTTTAAGTTGGCGTAGCACTGCTTCCAAAAAAAGTATAGGTCTTAGTAACTGTAATTGTTTCCTTTTTTCTCAGATCAACAATCATAGATGAATGTCCAACGTATCTACCAATGTCATTTTTGTGACTGTCCATCTACTGAAACGCCAGCTCCGAAATCTGGACCCATATCTTGACTTGCTTCGAGGTGCTGGGCCTGGGTGTGGGTTCTTCATCATCGCGAAATATGTGAAGTAGGAGAGATTGCCTCTTGTGTAGTCTTAATTGACTTATTGGTATCTTCTTCGTTTTCACCGCTATCATTTCCATTTTTATCTGAGTTCTTCCTTTTCAAATTTACTGCAAACAATATATATATATATATATATATATATATATTTCTTTATATATATATAAGTAGTATATATATATATATATTATTATATATATATATTTATTTATCTATAATATAATAGTATAATATATATATATATATATATATATATATATATATATATATAAATATTATATATATATATATATACTTATATACTTATATACTACTATACTATATATATATATATATATATATCATATAGTAAGACATTAAGACCATTTAAGAAATAATAGGGACAGTGAGAGAGTGCCACATGGAACTCCTAATCGACGACCTGTCCCAGTCGACCTACTAACAAACATGCACTCGTCATGCAAATCCACAACCACCGCTAGGCTTGCCAAGTTCCCTGTAACTAAACTCCACCCGATTTGGCTTAGTAAAAAAAAAAATATATATGATACCAAAGCAAGTCCACCATGCGCTTAATAACTAAGTTACTGGGTCCAAACAATGCAGTTGATAACATTAATAACGTACTGTAATTAAAAAAACCAGGCCATTTGGTTTCGTCTAATATACCTAATATGATACCGCAACCCAATCCAATATACTATCCAACCCTTTCCTTAATGTTTGGCAATCGAAGTCGCAACATCAAACAACGCTCCTGTGGCCAAACCATTCCCATAATTAACAACCCTATTGCTGAAAGAATGCTTTCTTAATATCAAGATGGCATGCCTTTTTCTTAATTTTCTTGTTATGCCCCTGGTCTCCATCCGTCCGTGGCTTCTACTATGAAGAATTAAATTGGTCTCCGTATTATCCATAGATGTAAATATTTTTTGCAGACTTGTATCATGTCCCCTCTGAGAAAACGCTTTTCTACAGAAAACAATTTGCTACTCCTTCAGCCTCTACTCATAGCTCTTACCCTCAAACCCAAAATTCATCCTTGTTGCTCTGAGCTTGCACTCTCTTCTACAATGATCTAAGTCATTCTTTAAAATAAGGCCCAAACTTGTGCATAAATACTCTATTATTGGCCTAAGACATAGCTATTATAAGTTTACTTATACTTTCCTTGCCTCTTGTGAAACAACATTGCGATTTATTATGCGCAGCATCTTATTAGCTTTACTTTCTTGCTTCCAAAACAACTGATTAGGCTACTTTCAAAATTACTGTTTCTTATAATCACCCCCTAAATCTTTTCTTGGTCCACAGACTCAAGCCGAATCCACCATTTCATATCGTAGTTAAAAGTTTTAATTTGAGTACAACCTTAGGTGAAAGACGCTTACACATGTTTTTACTATTAAAAATTCTTTGCCACTTATCTGCCCACCCCAAGAAGTTTTATCAAGATCTAATTTCGATCTTTATACATCCACTTTTACTATTCGCTACACTGACGGTTGGCCACTTTGGTATCATCGGCAAACTTAGAAATCCTTGCATTTAAGTCCCTGGTCTAAATGATTTATATATATAATATGAGGAACAACAGTAGCCCCAGCACTGAACACCGTGGTGGCGACACAACACCTTCACTATTTCCCATGATGATTAATTGCCATTTAGTTGTACACACGATCTGTTTTCTATTCCAACAACCACCTCTTAATCCAACCATTACTACTACCAAATACACCACCATTGAAAATATCTTTCTTCAATCAGCCTTATTGTGGGCGGAACCTTAATAAAAGCTTTGCTAAAGTCAAAATATATAATATCAACTGCTCTAAATATACAATATCAACTGAATCTCCTCGGTCAATGCAGTAAGTAATGTATCCATAAATTCTAAAAAGGTTTTGTCTGACATGACCTACCCTTTGTCTGAAACCGTGCTGCGGAGTCACAACTATATTTTCTAGCTTTCTAAATATTGCTCTATACTCATCTGTCAACAGACTCTAGCATTTCCTTTATGACTATGAGAGTGTTACAGGCTAACTGCCTAAATTTTCCCCAAGATCTTCCTTTACTTAACCTTCTATAAATAGGTACTAGATTGCAACTATCCCGTTTTCCAGTCATGACTGTACCCGTGATTCACCAAATGTTATAGGATGCTTAAAAATCACATACCGTGCCTTTGCAATTGGCTGGCACTAACTCTCTTATCAAAATTCTAAAGCCATGTATAGCCATCAAGGGCCTGCAGCTTTAATCTTGGATCAATATGGTCTAGAAAACCGTTTATTATCTTTTACGTCAAATTCAAATTCTGTATAAGTCTATTTGGTACATGCATACAAGAACTATTAAGTCTCCAAAACTATTATCCAGTCTTTCCTCAGTAAACACTGGAACGCAAAATAAGCATTGAAAATGGTGACCAACTTCTTATCTGAACTTACCTAAATTTTTCATCAATTTTAATTGCACAAACGTTTCAATTTTTATTCTTTAGAATTTGTAATCAGCTAAAATTACTTCTTAAAGTGCTTACTATCTATTCTTGTTAAATTAATTTCTACCTCTCTCTCTTTTGCCTTTCTTATTGACTGTTAAGTTCGTTTCTATTTTCCATTATAATTTTCTTACAATCATCGTTTCCTATTAATACCCTTGATATTTTAAAACATTCTATGCTTTCCATTGGACTTTGATCTCTTTTATCTCTTCTATTCCAACAAACAAAGGTTTTCTCTTGCGCCACCCTAATGGGTTTTATTTTAAAAGTATACTAGAACTGAATATTCATATAAAATTTGACTTAAATGTTCCCACAGTGATAAAACAGTTTTATTTAAAAAACTCTTTCATTCCACGTCAGTCAGTTATACTAAGCATGTTTCGTAATTTGGTAAAATCACCGATATATATATATATATACAGTTATGATTAGTATAATATATATATATTATATATACTATATATATATATATAGGTATAATATATATATATATATATATATAATAATATATTATATTATATATATATAGCATATCATGGTTCTATCCTACTGTATAAATCTCTGCCACATATGGCCATAGGCTAATAATTTTACTAGCATTCAAAGTTACAAAAAAAATTATAAAAGTATAAGAAAACTATGTTTGAAAAACCAACTAATTTCTGTGTTGTTAATGAAAAAATACGTTTTTTACAAATGAAGCTAACCATCAATATGGACAAGTATACATGATCATTGTTAGCAAAGTTCCTACTTTTTAAGAGTAAATACACAAAATTGTTATTAATATTTAGAAGTAAAACGTACGTACCGCGAAGGAATCTCTAATAATCCCATGATCTGATTGAAGAGAACTATACTTTACACTGAGAGGCGTTGTTGAGAATCTTATAGAGGGTGTCGACGGAGTGATAATTTCAATGCAACTTTGAACCTTAAACACTTCATAAAGAATTAGAAATCCGACTAGGATACACAAAATCTAGAATTTATATAATACATATCACGTACCCTTTAAAAAGAAAGAATAGATAGCCGACGAAATAGACAACACAGTTCTTATAATACAAAATGTAAGAAGAGGCATATAAATATGAGTGAGAGTCAAAGACCGGTACGGTGTATCGGCACGAGAATGGTGAGAATGACGTTGTCAAAGGACCTAGCCTTGACGCCATAGGCGATCTCAATTACTCGTGTATATATACTATAGTAATAAAGTATATATAATAGTATATAGTATGATATATATATATATATATATATATATATTATATATAATTATAATATATATATATAATTATATACTATATATATATATAATACTATATAGATCATAAAACGACCTAAACGGTCAACGCGCCGGACCGGGACGTTTGAGGAGTTCAAAAAATTCGCAGGTAAGACTCCTATAAAGCAATCACTTTTAGGGGGGGCAGCTGCCCCCCCCTGCCCCCCCCCCTGCCGACGCCCCAAAGTTTCATATATTTTTGTAATATAAGTTTATATTAAATATTTAATATATTATATATGTATATAGGTATATATTATATATAATATATATATATATATATATATATTATATATATATAGCTATATCCTCCCCCAGGAAGGTCATACGACCTGTCAGTGGGGACCCATCGAGAAAGGTCCTTGGTACCACGGGCCTAACGGATATAATCCGCTGGCTGGCCAGACCTATCGCGGATGCCGGGAAGCTTTCCCATTAGTAGCAAGGCACACTACCAATGTACTCATTAACGTCTGAGTGAGACGAAGCTAGAGTTTATAGAGAATAGCTCACGTTCTCCTCGCTCCACCCAGTCTCGAACCTGGGCCTCTCGCTTGCAAGCGAGTGCTCTATGAGCCACTGAGCTAAGGAACGCCTCTTTAATATAATATTATAGTATATTATATCTACTATATAGATATACTATATATATACAGTATATAATACGTATATATATACTATATATATATATATATAATAATACTATATATATAGTTATATATAGTATATATATCTATATGTATGTCATATTACATATATATATATTTATATATCATATATATACTATAAGTATATTATATATATATATATATATATCTAATATATATATATATAATATATATATATAAATATATATATAGCGTATATAATATATATATAGTATATATATCTATATATTATATATATATATATATACTTAATAAATATATATTATATATTCAGCGGAACGTTTTACTTCTACTGAGGGCTCTCCTCCTCTTACTCTCTCTCTCTTCTCTCTCCTCTCTCTCTCTATATATATACTATATATACTATATATATATATCTATCATTATATATATATATATATATTATAATATATATATATATATATATATATATATATCTAATAATAAGGCTGAATTAAAGACATGCTTATCTATATATATGAGCAGAAATGCGTTACTTTCTTGTTTTTGTGGCAAACTATCAAGAATGTAACTAGAGAATGCTAAAAGGCAACAATATAAATCAATGTTTATAGGCTAATTTCACACACACACACACAAAATCTCCGCTATTCGACTTGAGGCACGAGCAGTCACCTTTTTTAATGGATTTGAAAAATAGCATTATTTAATATCGATGATTCTTACACTTTTTGTGTTTAAATTTTACCTAATCTTTTATATTTATTATTAATATTTTCTTTCACTTGATCTATTTTCGCAAAAAATTAAAAGAATTTAATGGTAACATTATGAAATTTGTTAAGATCGATCGTTTCCATAATATTAACTCGTGATAAGCACGAGCAGCAGGAGTATGGGAGTCGCCTCTGATATATATATATATATATTATATATATATATATATATATATATATATATAATATATATACTATAATATATATATATATATTATATATATATATATATACATAAGAGAAATAAAGTGGAAAAATAAAAGTGAAATTAAATATATATATATATATATATATATACTATATATATATATACTATATATATATATATATATATATATATATATATGTATATATATATATATATACTATATATACTATATATAATATATATTATATATAAAATATATATATATATATATATATATATATAACTATAGTTATATATATATACTATATATATTATATATATATATATAGTATATATATATATATATATTATATATATATATACTATATATTCATCATCATCTACCTTCTGGTCCCCAGACAATTTTTGGAGAGTCCGTAACACAGCGGAAACCAAGGTGAAAAAAGTTTAAAAAACAGAAAAGCAATGCTTTTTCATAAAAAAATACAATAAAACCATGTTTTTTTTTTTTTTTTTTTTGGTTTATTTGATGGTTTTATACTTTTAAAATCACTATATTTTTTTAATGCTATGTTAATTATTAATGTTTTTTAAGTTTTTGAACCACAAATATTATATCAAGCACTCAAAATCAAGAATTTAAATCTTAAAATAAAAGAACATTTATTCACTTTCCTCCAAACATATATAGATTTATTCTCAAATTATATATAGTTATATATATATAATCTATATATATATATATATATATATAATTATATATACGTATATTATATTATATAATATATATATTATATATATATATATATATATATCTATACTATAATATATATGATATATATGATATATATATTATATATATTACCTATTAATATTAGTATATATATATAATATATATATAGTATATATATAATAAATAATATGGATAATTACGTATTCTCTATCGCGTTTATTCTTTAAATCTATCTATAGTTTTGATCTTCAGAATACTGTTTTATCACAACACTTTTTTTTCCTATTTTGCAATAATGATCTATATGTTACTGTGTTCCCTCTCCACTCCTAGACTGATTACTCCACCACTTATCATTACTCCTTCCAATTTGAAAGACGGCTCATTCAACAGGAAATAAATAATGCTAGGAGGAGTAGCCTTTAAGCAACAGAACTCTGATCTTTCTCGTTCTTATAGTTGTGTTAAAGAAAACATAGTTGTTTTCAATACCTCAATTACTCATCTTCTTCATCTATTTATTTGGCATAATCTTCCACACAACTGGAATATCTTCTTTGAATACACAACTCTAGCCTACTTCTGTTCTAAATATTCTTCATATTTTCGTTTGTCGTGATCTTTCTTAGAAGAATCAGTGATCTCTTGGAAAGATCAGTGATCTGTCTTAGAAGGATCACATTATGTTCTTTCTAAAAAGTTTCTAGGAAATTGGGCGTTCCAAGGCTCCTTTGGAACTTCTCACGACAACAGTTTCTAGATCTTCTTATTGGTGTTGTTCGACCTTGCATAGAGTATGAAACACAAATCTGAGGTGGTTCCACTCATATTGCTCTCCTTGATAAAGTATAGTCTATGGCTTCTCGACTCCTTAATTCTCCTATTCTAACTAACTCTCTCCAATCTTTCTATCCTTCGAACTTTTTTGACAATCTCCTTATTGTTATTACAATTTAATGAATTTACATTGCTCTTTTGAATTTTTGAATTTTTCAGTCCTTTTTTTGAGGAACGTTCCTGCGACTCGTTATTCAGACAGTCATCTTTACTCTGCCCAACTCTCTGGCCTAGACTTAACTTAAGTAAAGTAAATCTTACATGCACTCCACTGGTAAAATCTAGAACACACTTCATTTATCTACTCTTCCAACTACCTTTGATTTGCACAAGTTCAAGCTCTGCTATAGGCTCATGTCAGGCTTTAATTTTTTAAAAACCGATGCACTTTGGTAAGCCTATTTCCTTTACCCACTGGAATATATATATATATATATATATATATATATATATATATATATATATATATATATATATATATATATATATGATATATATATATATATATATATACATATATATATATACAGATATATGTATATATACTGTATATTATATATATGTATATTATATTTATATACATATTTATATATGTATATAGTAATATGTATAATATATATATATATATTATGTATATATATATATTGTATATATATATTATGTACTATATATATGTATTCCATATATCTTTATGTACTGATTCATATCCCGAGGTTATTTATGTATATATATAGTGTAATATATATGTATATATAATATTATATAGTATATATATAGTATATATATATATATATACTGTTATATATATATATGATATGTATATCTATGATATATATATGTATATATATAATATATAATATATATTATATTATATATTATAGTAATATATATAATATATATATATATATATATATATACTATCTATAATATATATATATATATACTATATATATATATATATATTATAGTTGCCGGATGGGTGCTTCACCTGGTGTTTTAGAGTTCGGCTCTTGCGACGAGGAATTAACCTTCTCAGGAATAGATGCAAAAAACGGAAGTTTTATATTATGTATATACAATGAGCAATTATAAAAAAGTTAGAAACCAATCGGTGAGTAGAAGCTGATACTTTAATGTACAAAATGCCACGACCGATACAAGTTTGGAGCACACAAGGTTCCTGTTTGCCCTTCATGGTGGGAATGCAACCTTGATCAGGTTCACTTCTCTACTCCGACAGTCTAAAATGAACAACGCCATCCTGACACTCACTTTCATGTAACGTCACGCCTTCCCCAATCCCGATCGTCCTGTAGATCCCTCAACAGTGCCCAGTTGTGGGTGCAAAATCTCCGTCATCCAACGTCAACAGGATGAAATTTGCGTAGCGTTGAAGGTCCCCACACTCACTGACACCACAGCTGACTGTCTGGTACTCACGTTCAATAAACACCGCGCTCAGTACTTGACACCCATTACCGGGACATTGAGTTATAACTTAATTGCGATGTATTCGTAGCTATACCCACATTTCCGTTGCTAATTTCCTGCTTCGCTTCAAGAATCCGTTTACGTCGATAATTGTTTATTACTTATTTCGTCTATAATTTCCACAAATTTGAACACAATCGGAATACCTAAATTCACGGCAATCTTCACATATAAAAGACCTTTTGGACTATAAACTTTACTGACTTCAGGAACCATTTTTTTCTAGTTGGTTTGGTGCTGTGTATCACAAAGTCAGCCCTATCCACAATATATATATAATATATATATATATATATATATATATATATATCAGTTAAGTATATATATTATATATATATAGTAATATATAATATATATATATATATATATAATCTATATATATATATATATATATATATATATATATATATATATATTTGATCAATTTGCCCTAAAATTCTTTGGATGAACACACTTTAAATATTAACTTTAATAAATTAATACATTAAGCAAACATTTTTATCAATTACAAATAAAATTATTAAATACACACACACTAGCTTTCGCCGAATATATACGGCCTCTTCAGGTGTAGTTTTGACTGATTGTGAGCGAGTCCTTAATTGATGTATTTGGTGCTGAGTATTTTTTTCTTTTTTAGGAGGTTGTTATTTTTTCTGAAATCTTCTTATAGTATTTTGTGTTTGTCATTATTGTATTCTGTAAACTATCTATGTATTTTTCACCCTGAATTTTGTTGAAGTTGTTAATTTTTATACAAAAAGATTCGATCATTTTGCGTTTGTTGGTATCTGATGCGTAGATAATTGGTTCCATTCCATCTATATTGATTCTGTGGTTTTGATTACTTCTATGGTGGGTTAGAGCTGAATTCCAAACAATATCAACCCACAACATATCCTAACACATATCAATTCTATAGACAACAAATTACAGTTCACACTAGAACATTCCAACAACAACACTCTTCCATTCCTAGATACACTAATTACTTGGAACAACAATACACAATTAAACTTTGCAATATATCGAAAATTCTACAAAAAAAAATGAGGGTATGGCAATTAAACTTCGCAATATACCGAAAACCTACATCACATAACAATTACATACACTGGTATTCCTTCCACACAGTCAATACAAAAATAGCCACACTTTCTTCATTATTCCTACGCGCACTTCGGATCTGTTCCCCCTCCACCCTACAAAAAGAATATGATTTACTTTTCAAAACCTTCAAAAATTTACAATACCCTGAACATATAATACTCAAAGCATTAAAAAAAGCAAAAAAGAAATTTTTCAGCACAAATGACACTAATGATAACCAAAACAATGTGACCTATTTACCAGTCCCCTACCCAGTAATCCCATATGTAAAAAAAAAACTTTTTACCAAAAAACTTAATCTTAACTCCATCAAACACTCTACCACCTAAAACAAAAGTTATAAAGCCAACTAACTTTAAAAACTACGAAAAATCCCAATGCATTTACAAAGTTCCATGTAACAACTGTACAGATATTTATATAGGAGAGACGATTGAATTCACAAGAAGAAAATACCAACACAGGCATGATCTGGCATAGATAACCATTCAGCTCTAAACCAACCATAGAAGTAAATGCAAAACCACAGAATTCAATCTAAGATGGAATGGAACCATTATCTACGCATGCAAGATACAACAAACGAAATGATCGAATCTTTTTTTGTATACCAAATTAACACTTCAACAAGAAATGTCAAGGTGAGCAAAACGTATTTAGAAGTTTTACAGAATACAATAATGCGACAAACACAATATGCTAATAAGAAGATTTTCAGAAAATAACAACCTCCTAAAATAAAAAAAAAATATCTCAAGCACCAAATACATCAATTAAGGACTCGCTCACAGTCAGTCAAAATACACCTGAAGAGGCCGTATATATTCGGCGAAAGCTAGTGTGGGGCATTTAATAATTTTATTTGGTAATTGATAAAAATTTTGCTAATGTATTAATTTATCAAGTTAATATTTAAAAGTGTAGTTCATTCCCAAAGATTTCATAGGGAAAATTAATTCAAATAAATATGAAAAATTATGGAAGTTTAAAGCTAATCTACCGTCAACTATATATATAATAATATATATACTATATATATATATATATTATATATATATATTTATATATATATATATATATATATATAGTATATTATATATATATATGACTAATATATAAAAAATTAATTAAAAAATATATATTATAGATATATGTATATATTATATTTATTATATATAATATATAATATATATATATATAGTAGTATATATATATATATATAAATTATATATCTATAGATATATCACATATAATATATATAATATATATATATATTATAATATATATATATATAATATATATATTATATATATATATATTATATATAAATTATATATATATATATATTATATATATATATATATATATATATATTATATTATATATAATATATAGTATATAATATATATATATATATATATAAGTATATAATATATATGATATTAATATATATATATATATTATTTAAATATACTATATAGTGTATTTAAATAATATAGTAATAGCTATCTAATATATTAATATCGATGATATACGTATATAGTATTATTAGTATTGAGTTATTGGTATTTTACGCTATATATGGTTAGTGAATATATATATAATATATTATAATATATATATATAATAGTTAATAAAAGAATATTGAAAAAGGCACGTTTAATAGGCAAGAGGGCTTCCAAATGGCATCGGTAATATATATATAATATACTATATATATAGTAATATATAGTATATATATATAATATATAATATGATATAATAGTAAAGTATATAATATATAGGTAGTATATATATATATATATATATTTTCGCTAAGTTATAGTAAGTATGATTCACAGTTGAACCTAGTAGTATAAATATATATATATATAAACAATGCAACTTCTCCCACCAATAAGGTTCCAAACGTGAAAACACAGATATTCACAAGCATAAAAATTAAAATATACCATTAAATCGAGAATCAAACACTAACTTACCTAACCTAACTTAACCTTTAACCTAACCTAGCCTAAGCCTAAACGCTAACATAACCTAAAAATAGCGAGTAGACCTAGTGTATTTATCAAATTATTGTGGTCACAGTAAAATACTACCCTTTGACATCGAAATAGGAAGGCGATTAGAATCAGTGAACTAAAAGAGATTTTAGAAAATAAATCAAATTCATATTGAAGATAAAAAAAAAAAATAAATAAAAAAAATAAATGTTCTCTTATAGCAAGTCAGAATTTTTTACCTTTTCTTTACCTAATTTAATTGAGAGTAGGGCATGTAATCAACCACTGGCCAAATACTATTTTTTTATTGCTCCCTAAAACTGTACCAAAGACCACAATAAGTGAGATGAGATAATCAATAATAATACTTAAATAAATAATAATAATAATAATAATAATAATAGAGGTATAATATAGTGAGAGCTATAAGTTACATAAGTAATAGGATAATATAGTGCAATGGAATAATAATAATTTTTATTAATAACAATGAACAATAACACGAATAGGGAGAATAAGAATAACAAGAATAAGAATAACAAGAATAAGAATAACAAGAATAAGAATAAGAATAAGAATAAGAATAAGAATAACAAGAATAAGAGATATAAGAATAAGATAGAGAAAAGAATAAGAAATAAGAATAAGAATAAGAAATAAGAATAAAGAATAAGAATAAGAATAATAATATAAATAATAACAATAAGAATAATAGCAATAACAATAACAATAACAATAATAAAAAAGAAGAAAAAGAAGAAAAAGAAGAAAGAGAAGAAGAAGAAGAAGAAAAGAAGAAGAAGAAGAAGAAGAAGAAGAATGTTTCTTTTATTTTAGGGGTATTTATAAGTAAGAAAATTCTATTTTCGAGTCTTTACTCTAGGTCCGTACCTGCCAAAGGTACGATGCTTAAAAAAGTACGATTTTATTAAAAATTTACATCTTTTTAATGTTTGAAACTTTTGATCCTCTTCGTTCCCACTTCAATTTATTGTTAGTATCATATACTAAAAAGTATAATCAAAAAAAAAAAAAAAAAAAAAAAAGCTGACGGAGTCGTAAAAGATAATAAGGGGATATATATATATATATATATATATAATATATATATATATATATATATATATATATATATAATATATCTAATATATATATATATATATATATATATATACTATATATATATATATAATATTAATGCAAATAAGTTAATGTTAGATAGCGCAAGCCTGTTAGGCGCTTTTCCTTGAAGTCCATTATTAGCTTATTGCTTATTACTGCTTATAGGCTTATATTATTTCAGAAATTCGGAAGAAATTCTGATCATTGTAAAATGATGTCTCAGAAAAGTGTTTCGCAGGATCACTAACACACATTAACACACACATACACACCTACACACACCTACATCACACGCAAGATAGTACACACACCCACACAACTCACACACCACACACACACACATATATATATATATATATATATATATATATATATATATATATAATAATTATGTATTATATTATTATATAATAATTATTATATATATATAATAAATAGTATATATTATATATAATATATATATACTATAATATTTATAATATTTTATATATTGTTATATATATATATGTATATTATATATATATATTATATATATATATATATTATATATATAATATATTTATATATATAGTATATATATATATATTATATATAAGTATATATATATACTATATATATATATTTAAGACTATATTTCTTCTGTAGACAAGGCTTTTAGGGTAATCATACTAATCGTGATTAGATAGTTTTTAATTCCTTATTTCGCCTTTTGTAACATGAAATATATTAATAATAGAATTATTTCAATACTCTTAGTTATCTCTATTATTTAAATAACATTCCAAAACAACTCGGATTATCTTAATACTCTAAACTTAAAAAGCCGTTATAATTTCAATATCATTACAATATGATATAGGGCCAACACACATCTAAAATTAAAAGGGAAACACCCTAAGTATCGACACATATTATTTTCTGTAAAATAATCATGAGCATCATATATACATTTATATTTATTAGTCTATAGATATATATACGAAGCTCAATAGTAATTTTGATCACCTACCAATAAATGGACAATTATTGATTTTGGGTAGCAACAATGCCAATCATCTAATGTAAGGGAAACGGTGGAATTTTACATCACTCTTAGATATATAAACAAACAAGTTTTTAAGGCACGGAAAAGTTAATGCCTAACCTAATTAAATATGAAAAGAAAATTTATATAAAACAATTTTATATTAACAATTTTACAACACACACTAAAACATCCGCCGATCACTGGAGTCAGTTACAATTGACTCAGTTTCTGGGCGTTGGATAAAATACGAATTAGATTGACTTTAGGCAAAGTCACGGGAGTAGTGACTTTGATATAAGCTCCCTTCTTTACATTGAAATTTATGGAAGACTTATTAATTAAATTTATTTTAATTAATTTTGTATGTCAATCTAATATACACTAACAATTTCATCTTCCAATACTCTAAATTTAATCAGAGATCTGAAGATAAAATTTGCAAAGATGATAGTAAGAGAATTGAAAGTGTATGCAGTTAGTTGTAACGTATTTTGGTCAGTCGATCAGTAATTATTATCGTTAAAGGGAAGTATAATATAGTTAGTATTTTAATAAAAGAAAGATGCATTATTATTTGATTTAAATTTATTAAAGCATATACGGTTTATTATGAATTTAATATAAAGAATTTTCCAAGGTGCATGAACTTTATAAAAACACAAAAAAAAAAAAATCCAAGCTAGTTTAAGCAATACAAGAACGTAATACGATTAAAGCGTAACATATAAAGCAGATATATAACTCTATAGTGATTAAATCATGCATTTCATAACATATATTTTTGTTTTGTATTTTCTCAAAATTTTTCTATTTTTATTTTCTTTTCTTGTATAAGATAACATGGAACATGTTAAGATTATAATATAAGGTAACATATAAACGTATAACAATTACAACCTATTAGACAATTACTACTAGTACATAAGTGGTACAGACAAGAACTCACAACGTAAGTATCTTAAAATTAACAATGACCTAGTAGGACGGACAATAGTACTCATAGGTACTGACTCAATAAACATTTACCTATTAGGACGGACAATAACACTTATAGTACGTAAGTTGCAAGACTCACAAGTACACAAGTGTAATTGATAACATGTAAGACATAACCAATGTCACTAATTCTAACTTCAAACTTAACATGGGAAGACATACACCAATTTGTTATCAAACATGTATATGTAAGACCTAAACAAAGTATATATCAAAAACCAATAAGTTTCGAAAAACTACAACAATTAATGTGTGAACATAAAAAATTCAATTATTTAATGAAGAGGCAAAAAAAAATCTATTACAATATATACAACTTAATGAATTGTAAATTCATTAATATGGAACACGGTAAAGATTTTTATGTTCCTGGTTTTTATTATTATATTATATAGTATTTTAGTTAATTTGTTTTTATTTCTAATTGGGATCTACAGAAGTAGAATTTTCAATAGAAATATAGATTATTTTGTAATTTATTTTCTTCGTTTTGGAATAGCTCCCTTCTTTTTGGGATCTATTGTAGTACTAGTTGAAGTACCAGGGATATTATCTACATCTGTAATTGGAGTAGAATGAGAAGGATAGAATATATTTCTTGGATAAGTTCTCTGAGAATATGAAGGAGTATTGTATATTGTAAAGAACTAGTAAATTTTGGAGATAATTTAGGTGGAAGCTTGGGTGGAAGCTTAGGTGGTAACTTCGGAGGTAATTTAGGTGGAAGTTTTGGTGGAAGTTTTGGATATAACTCCGGAGGGGAGTCATCATAGGGATAGGGGAATTGTTCCAATACTTCGGAAACAGATCTAGATCTTACTCGAGGATTCGGAGTCCAAGATATTGTAGAAGGATCTATCTCATAAAAAGAAGGAGTATCGGGATTCACAGGAGGGGGAGACTGCTGTCTGGCATGACTACGCAATCGCATGGGTGAAGAATCCCGAGGACCATTGAATTGAGGATGTGACGATAAGAAGGATGCTTTACGTCTGTCATCTCTAACATTTACTTCTTCAGGAGAAGAAGGGGAAGTATCTACATTCGGATACTCATCGTAATAACGAATAGGTGGTGGAAGTGCAATAGCACCATTATCAGGTTCATCTGGTGAAGATGGTGGATTACTATCATGCATAGAAGATCTTCTAGAAAGAAGAGGCGAACTATGAAGAGAAGTAGAACCAGATGCATATGGAGTACGAGGAGAGGATAGTTGGGGAGAACTATGGGAAATGTTTCTCCTCAGAGAATAGGTAGTAAACGGATCAAAATTTTGATTCGTAGGGGATTGCACAGATGAATGTCCTGAAGGAATTCTCTGCGTTGTTTGTTGATGCTGAGGAGGTGGTATTTGTCTCGGAGTAGAAGGCATAGATAGGGGAAGTGAAGACTCTGGGGAGATAGGAGTCACACTCAACCTAGGTGCAGGATGTGCGGCACTCGGTGCAGTAGGAGACATCTCAGGTCTTCTCTGTGCAACAGGTGGTTGTTCATGCCTTGGAGACTGTTGGGTTTCTTGAGGTGCAACTCTTGGCTGGTGTTCATGCCTAGGTGCCGGTTGGGGAGCATCTCTATATACCACATACTCAGTATAAGCATTATTATCAGGTGTGTCATCATCATCATCATCACCTGAATTGTCCCCCCTTCGCGGTTGAAAACGACGTTTAGGTGGTGGAGGGGCAGGTGGTGGAGGAGCACGCCTAACATTATTTTGTAAAGGATTATAGTATTTCCATTGGGATGAAAAGGAATTGTCAGCGGTTTTTACAACAGGCATGGGGAGAATCTTTAAATTGTCCACATGTGACACAAATTCCTTATTAGTGACTAAACAACGAAGTTGATATTTGTTATATTTTAAAACACCTACAACCAAATACGGCCCGACCCATTTCTTAAAAAGCTTGGGCGATAAATTGGGAGGTTTAACAGCAAGTGTATAGACATAATCACCTATACGAATAGGACGAATTGGGGCTTTAGAATGTTGCTGTTGAGCAATTCTAAATGTTTCTTTTTCCAATTTTTTCTGACGAGCCAATTCACGGATGGCGGCTGCTCTTTCAGCCATTTCCGCGTTAAAATCATAGAGATGATCTTTAAGAGGATTGGGCTTATTAACAAACGGAGAAACGTAATTAGGAAGGTCATAAGGTAACCTACGAACATAGAAATGTAACAAAAAGTGAGGTGTATTTCCGATAGAAGAGTTGTAAGTAGTATTTAGCGCAATTTGAGCAAAAGAGATATACCTACTCCAGTCGTCTTGTTTAGAAGAAACATATTGACGAAGGTAATCTTCTACACGACGATTTTCTCTTTCCACAAGGCTGTTGGACTGGGGATGTCGAACGGAAATAGTGCGGTTCTTTATGTTCCAAGTTTTACAAACTTCATTAAAGAACTGGGAAGTAAATTCACCTGCGTTATCACTGACTAAAATTTCTGGAACAGAATGATTTACAATGACTTTATTCAAAAGAGCTTCAGCTACAACCTTGCCATCACGAGTTGAGACAGGGCAAAGTTCACAATAGCGAGTTAAAGCGTCTTTAAAAACTAAAATATACCTTGCACCGGAAAATTTACATTTAGGAAGAGGACCTATAGTGTCCAGATGAACCCTAGAAAAAGGTAAGAAAGGAAGAGGATAAGAATTGATAGCTACTGGATGAGGTTTCGAACCTTTTACTTCAATACAAGAAATACACTGTTTACAGAAAAACGAAATATAAGCTGAAAGCCTAGGGAAAGTGTATAATTCTCTGATTCGACGTTCAGTGCGTTCAGCACCAGGATGACCAGCAGATAAAGTATTATGATTCAAAAATATTATAGTATATATTAAAGAATCTGGAATTTCTATCAAATACTTATTTTCTATCAAATACTTATTTTCTTTCGTAATGAAATAAAGAATACCATTTATAATGATATGGGGAAGACAACTATCAGGAACTGGTGAATTTTCAATCTCATTTATTATTTCTGATAGTCTACGATTTCTTCTCTGTTCATGGAAAAGAACATCTTTTGTGAAATGATATATTCTCGTATCAGCGAAAGCTAATGGAATAGGATTTTGACGAAGTAAACCTATACGAGAAGGAGAAGAGGTCTCTCGAGAGTATGTAATATTCGAAGGAGAAGGGGGAAGGATTTCCTCTTCTTCACCAGAAGAAGGTAGATGACCAGTATTTGGAACAGGGTTTCTACTTAAATAATCGGGAACAACATTTAATTTACCTTCTTTATAAATAATTTCTGGCTTAAAAGACTGAATTTTCAAATTCCATCTTTCTAATCTGCCAGACAATTGTTTATGACGAAATAGATGAACTAAGGCAGCATGGTCAGTATAAATTTTTAAAGGATAACCAAAAATGATAGTTCTGATTTTTAATAAGAACCATGTACTGATAGCTAAAGCTTCTTGCTCACCGTAACGACCTATGAATTTAACGCACTCGTGCCTATTATTTCATGATCAATTTTGTTGAAGTCTGAAAACAGCAATAACTTGTGGAGAGATCTTTCTCACTACCGATTCATGTACGTGGAGTCCAATCTATTGTGAGAAGAGAACAGCACCGGATGCCGTAAGAAGCGGCATAAGTACTTAATATAGAAAGGTTTAGTAATAATCCGGGAAAGAAAGGCACCGGATCCATGAAGCTAAGCGGAAAAGTTTCTTCAGAGTGTCATAAGCGGTCTGTTGCTCTAACTAACTGCCAAGAAAATGGAACATTTTTCTTTAATAAGAGAGTTAGGGGCTGTGTAATTATTGAGAACATCTCGGAATTAAATTGCGAAAATAATTATAAAAACCCAGCAAAGCCCGTACTTCATGGACATTCTGAGGTATTTTGAAACCTTTTAAAGCTTCTAGTTTGACTGGATCCGGAGATAAACCTTTTTCACTAATTTGGAAACCTAGGAAGGTGACACTGCTCTTAAAGAAGGAACATTTTTCAAGCTTTACTTTAAGGTTGGCTATTTTCAAGGCGTTAAAGACCTTGGAGAGGTGTGAATAATGAGTAGTGATATCCTTTACTAAAAATTAGTATGTCATCTATGAACAAAAGGCAAACAACACCTAGCAAACGCTGCAAAGCCATTTCCATTGTTCTGAGAGACAGAGGGGCGAATGTGCAGTACGTGCTCTGTGGCAGTCCGTTTGAAATAGCTCATAATGTCTCTACGTAGTAGATAGAGAGGCGCGGTTAGGTTGTCAAGAATCCTCAAGAGAGGCGCTAAGGATGGTGCAAAGCCCAGCTGAGAACGGTCCAAACAACTGAAGATGCGCAGCACGCTTCTATAAGCGCCAAAGCCTTTCTGCAGATGCTCTGGCAGGGAAAGCGATCTGGGAATGGTGAAAAGTAGAATTGAGGGTTTCCTAATAGTCCCATCTACACTACTCTTCATTTTTTGCCGCCTGTCTTTTTCGTATAAAGAAGAAGTGGGGACGAACTAGCAGAAACACTGGGAGTAATATATCCTTTCTCTAAACTATCTTCAACCCATTCATCAATGATCTCCATGTATTTGTGCGGGAGACGATAGGGTCTGGTGTAGACATATGGAGGGCTGCCTTCTATAAGCTTAATGGAAAATTTATTCAATTTACAAAGTCCAACAGGATCATCGGCCAGAGCAATTGAATCTCTATTCTTCACTAAAAAGGTCAACATCTCTTCTAATTGAGATGTATTATTCAATACATTTTTATTAGAATCTTTACTAGACTCTGAAAGTAATATTTCACGGTAAACTTCTCTAATCTGAGAGTCAGAAAGATTTTTGGAAGTAGTAACTGCATTTATAAAATCATTATCTGCAGAGGCTTCATTTTGCTTGTAAAGTAATGGAGAAGCTGTTGTAAGATAAGTGTGATTATCAAAGTTAATAGTATCAGCACTTAAATTTACTAATTCCAATAATATTTTACCGTCAGTGCATGTAGACAACGTATTACCAAAGAAGAGTGTACCTGAATTTAAGAAATCATTTTTACTTTCTGTGATTAGAGCTATGTTCTCCGGAGAAGAAGCATGGATATCAGACTCAACTTTGACCGGAAGAATGTACCTAGAGTACGGTAAAATCCGAACAGCTGAAGAAGAGTACACTTTATAAGATAAATCATCATCTATCTCAACATTTGGTACCTCTGAAATGTCATTTGAATACATTCCAGGAATTCTACATTGTAAATTTGCTTTAAAAAGAGGATTTGAACGTATTGATTCACTCTGAAGAGTGTGTTGAGGCATAGGTAGTTCAAAAGATGAATTTAAAAGAGAATTAGGCAACTGATCACAATCTGTACTTTTGCCATTTTGTATCAATAGGCCTCTATTTGAGTCCTGTAATGATCCTATGGCCGTGGGACGTCCATAAAATGAATCAGGATGATAAAAAGGATTGGAGTTAGAATCTACACTATAGATTTTTCTTTCACAATCAACTTTATTAGTACCCAGGAACGGTACTGAGGGCATGTAATGTCCTAAATTTGAATCATTTTGAAAATTATGGGAATAATGTCTATTCTGGACATTCAAATTATTTAAATTGTCCCGATAATTAACTCTATTAGTATCTAGAAGAGGTACATTAGACATGTAATGTCCATAATTAGAGTTTTCGCGAGGAAATTCAAACTGATCAAAATCTTCACTTATGACATGTTTGGAAAAACGGACTTTCTTCTCTCTATTATTTGAAGTTGAAGAAGGATAAGTGTTATAAGATCGATCATAATGATTATTTTCATAATTATACAACTGATCAGAATTTGTACCTTTGGCATCTTCTTTTAAATTAGCCAATATTGCCCTATGGGAACCATTGGAAGGCATTTGAGGTACTACAGAAGCTCTGGGAACTGAATAAGGAGGAAAATCAAAATCTGTAGCAGTTGCAGTTTTCTGAAGCTTAGCCCTTTTTATACTGGAGTGAGCTCCAGATGGGGCAGTATAACCAGAAAAATTGTGTGAAACACGATTAGAATCTTGATGAACCCTTTTCCCTGTTGAGTGCTGCTGTTTCTTACAGTTGTCCAACAACTTTCTTTGTTCTAAAATAACTTCTTCTGAAGTTAAACCTGTTTTAAAATCCATCTCATCGGAGAGAGGACTATAATAATTTTCGCGGAAGACTCTCGTACGCGTCGCGCTCGAATTATTATCGCGGTAACCGTTAAATAACGAACGAGAATTGCTTAAGATCCCTCGGGGAGGTCGTGAACCTAAGACTTCGGCGCCAGGCGACCTTTCTCGTAGAGAAAGATTCCCTGAATTTTTAAAATTGCTTAAACCACTGTCTAAGCCTTCGGCACGTGTATCTTGAAAAGATGCACTAGAAACTTCAGCAGAGGAAGATCTTAGAAAAAGATCCCCCCTGGGTGTAACATTGGAGCCTCCTCGAAGAGGTGCACTTGAGTTTCCAACAGCGTGAAGCCTTGAAAAGGTCCTTCTGTGGAAAGGAGTGTTGTCTCCTCGTAGAGGAGTACCAGAAGTTTCTTTATAATTATTATAATTATCCCTATCTAAGTAGGAAGATCTCTGAGAAGAATCCCTACCGTAAGTCCCGATAATTCCTTGATCAGGGGAATTAAAGGCACCAGGAGGAGGGGGTTCCTTCAAAGATCTGCCATTCTCCTTAAAATTATAATTTTCCTTAAATCTAAAATCATTTTGACTATGCATGTTTGGTAAATGTCCATGTGAACTATATGTAGTATGTGTATGTTGTGGAAGGCTGCCTTCAATGTAATTGAAAGGTTTTTGTTTGTCCGAATGTTTCGAATAAGAACGTATAGCACTTATAACTAACGGTATATCACGCACTCCAGAGTCATTACACACATGCACTATATCATGCTTAGCATTTATTAAAATGGGCAACTCTTTTATTACATCTGTTCCCAATAACACATCTTGAGAAAATGAGGAAGAGTCATCAACTATATAAAAGCGTGCAAGATAATATTTCCCATTTAAGATTATATATAATTCTGTAAGACCATAAACTTTCAATTTTTGGCCCGATATAGATCTTAAATCTAAGTCCACTGGGAGTACAATTGGCCTATCTTCCTTTTTAGGGGAAGCCATGCATAGTTTCTTGTAAAAAGAATGCCGGATTATACTTCGACATGCTCCGGAGTCAATCATGGCATCTGTATTACATACGTAAGCATTATTAGTGGTTAATTGTATAGGTAAACTATATGCTATCCCTTTCTTCCTAGGGGAAGAAGTGGAAAAAATATTAAAAGAGTTAGGGACAGAAAGATCATCGTCTACCAAAAGAGCAGAGATTTCTGTAGGAAAATAGGTAGTAGAAGGGACGAAGTCTTTCTGACAGACTCCTGAAGAATAAATTTCGTTAGATATCGGAGTCGGAGAATATCCAACTACTGGTAAAAAGGGGGGTCCTCAGAAGGAGGACTCCTCATTCTGTTATCATATTGAGGATAATATGACCGATTATAATCTTCTGAATGGTATATAGGCGCGGGGGAGTGATCATAGTTTTCCGAAGGAATCCTATTTTCATGCATATCACCCATAGCGTTTATATTTTGACGTCTATTATAATTATTATAATTATTATAAGAGTTATAATAAGGACGGTTATTAGTAGGAGCGGTCATATTCCTTTGAGGCATGCGTGAGTTATAGTAAGTGGAAGGATAAGAGAAATTAGATCGAGGTGCATTAGGAGATCTGAAAGATTGAGAGTGAGCATAGGTAGGAGTGAAACGTTGGTTATAAGAAGAAGAAGAAGCTTGAGGAGAAGCCCGAGAAGCATTATGCACTACTGAGTTACCTCCCTTCTGCTCCCTTCTTCCACCATTCCTATTATTATTCTTCTTTCCATTATTTTTACTCTTAACCCTCTCCTGTGTCTGCTGTGCCTGATTTCTCTGTCTACCTCCATCAGGAGATAAATTTTTGACTCTCTTTAACGCTCGGGGACTCTGATAATCCCAGGAAGAGCCTCTACACGCGTCTTGCGTCCCTCTAGGATGATACCCCATGCAAGTCGAGCAGTATTGTCTATAACGACACTCGTCAGTTTTATGTCCATATCTTTCGCATCTGTAACATATGGGTTTGTTTACTGTTCTTCTCACATTGGAACTGGCATCATTTATTTGGGAGTTTTCCATAGGAGATTCTGCCTGAAATGAGCGTACATTCTGACTATGTCGAGAAGAGTTGGATGATCCTCCTTGAAAAGGTTTTGAAATAGCATTGGATGTTTTTGCTATATATCGTTCAATTTGAGAAGTGAAAGACAAATTTGCATCAAAATATTCAATAACTTTTGACTGAAAGTGTTTAGGAATATTTTTGTACACTTTAGAAAATATTAATGTCCTTTTTAATTTGTCTGAAAGCTTCTCTCCATGTTGTGCATAAAAATGTCTCTCAAACTCCTGTACTGCCTTGGACACTTCAGTGGCATATAGGATGAGAGGACTGCTATGGTTCCAATTTATTTGATCAATGACGTTGCAAGTACTAAAAGTTGACTCGGCCGTGGGCGGATCAAGAATTTTTAGAAGATTTCTTGCGAACTCATTCCATGTTTTTGCGAACCTTAGCTCTTCATGTTCATTCATAAATTCTCTACAGGAACCTTTAGCGTCGACATATCTTGAATAAGAAGCTAACTTTTTCTCATCAGTATCTATTCCATCTGCTTTAAAATAATCTTCCATGCATGAGAGCCACTTCCGCACGGATACCCCAGTAAAAACCCCTTTTGAGTCATACCCTTCAAGCGTCGGAACGGGGTACCTCGAGTTATAGAACCGGTGAATGTTGCCGGGGGTCGGAATCACATTTTCATGGTGAGGTCCATGAATAGGTTGGTTATTAGGTGCAGTAGGACCGGTTGGGAAGGATGGAAGAGCAGAGGGAATTTGCTGTTGCTGATAATAATGATAGGTTCCGGGTATACCTAAGTAAGCGTTATAAGAAGGCGTAGGAATAGCATTATAAGTGTAAGGATAGGAAAGAGTCCCTATGTTAGCTACTGAAGTAGGGGGAGCCCCATGCACATGCTGTTCAGCCATAGTATTAGGTACATGCAAAGAATAAGGATTTGGTATGTTGTATGGAGTCGAGGTAGTTACTACTTGCGAAGGGATACCACCATAGGCTCCTCCAAGCGGAGCTTGGAGAGCACCATTAACCACATGTCCTGCGGTACTCGGAATAGTATCGGTGCCACTCACAGAAGAGAGGGTATTGGCAGCAGAAGTAGTAGTTATGGTAGTGGTAGTAGTAGTACTACTCTCAGTAGTCTCTATGGGTTGATTCCCATTTATGTTAAAAGATATTTTGAAAAAAAAAAAAAAAAAAAATATATATATATATATATATATATATATATATATAATATATATATTTTAAATTATTTTAATATATGCTATATATATTATATATATATATATATAATATAAGATTATATTATTTATTCTTTCCTGCCTCCTATTCCTCTCTTTTCCCCTATATATATATATATAGAAAATATATATACAGGTAGGAAAAAGGTTAAAAAAAAGAAAAAAGAAAGTTAAAACATCACATATATATGACAGCCTATATATATATATATATATGTGAAAGGAAAGGTTGGAGAAAGGAGAGGGAAAATCTTTTTATTCTGGAAAGTACTCCTACTACTATTTATAGAATAAAAGATTTTCTTTCCTTCTCAGATTCTCTTCCTTGTAAAAAAAAAAAGTAAAAAAAAGAGAAAAAAAAATTCTCTCCAAAATTATATATATAATATATATATATATATATATATATATATATTTATAATATATATATATATTTATAATATATAATTATATATATATATATATATATATATATATATATATATATATATAGTATATATACATATATAGTATATATATATTATAGAACTTAAGTGCGATATTTCACTGTATAATGAATTGTTTCGGGGTCGTCATCAATACTATATATATATATATTATATATATATATATATTATAATATATATAATATTATATATATATATAATATAATATATTCACAATTTATATATATATATATATATATATATATATATTATATATATATATATATATATATATATCTATATATAATATATATAATATATATATATATATTATATACAATATATAATAGTAAAAATATTCACGCCTTAAAGAGTAAAATTTTAACAAGCTACAATGTGGTAGTTTCTCAAATTTTGTGTCTCAAATCTGCAATCCATCAGCAAAAAATGAACATCGCAGCGTTTGCAATTTTCGTGAATTCATTGAACTCTTTTATTATTTATAATAAATAATAATAATTTATTATTATTACATTATTATTGGCCATAAAAGGAATTTGCTTATTTTGTTGGTTATTAATATCACCAAGGATTGTTGGTTGCTTGATTTGTTGGTTGATTTGTTGGTCGGTTGTCCAGCAATGCTGGCTCTTTCTTTAGGGAGATCGACCAACAATTTTGCTGATTTATTTTTAGCCAACAAATTTTATCAATTCTATTATTATTATTATTATTATTATTATTTAATAATAATAATAATTGTATAATAAAGTAGTAGGTAGAGTCACTTAATCTTAGGATGACTCTTTTTATAATTTCTAGTCAAGGGAGTCTTGACTCGGAGATACACTGTCCCGCCTCTTGTAATAGCGGTATTGGTGGTAGCGATCTTTCCGAAGGAAAGGAGTGGCTTTATACTTTCACATTGGCGGTCTTCATGGTAGTGATGGTGACGTAGTCGGAGTAGTTACTTTTACGAATGGAACCTCGTACAACAACTCTCTCTCACTCCATGTAGTCAGTAGAAATCATATGGAAATCATGTATATATAATAATTTATATTTACACAACTTTTAGAGTAATAAATTGCAATTATAACGACTTCTATATTTTTAGAGGAGTTTTTATTTTGGAATGAAAATTTTTGATAGCAATTTTTAGGAATTGCATTTATTGGTAGAAATACGTAGTTTTCTACTTTCTTTGAATATTAATTTATAAGTAAATTAATAGATGAGATGGGGGGTCGGTAATGAAGATCGTAGAAAGGACGATGCAGCAACCACCATTGCATGAAAAAAAAAAAATTTTTCTTGTAGAAACTTTAGCAAGCGTTATCGAAGATAAGGAAGCATGTAGAACATCTGACAAGAGAAAAAAGCTATGCAGGTCGCCATATTTAAGACTATATTTCTTCTGTAGACAAGGCTTTTAGGGTAATCATACTAATCGTGATTAGATAGTTTTAATTCCTTATTTCACCTTTTATAACATGAAATATATTAATAAAAGAATTATTTCAATGCACTTAGTTATCTTTATTATTTAAATAACATTCCAAAACAACTCGGATTATCTTAATACTCTAAACTTAAAAAGCCGTTATAATTTCAATATCATTACAATATGATATAGGGCCAACACACATCTAAAATTAAAAGGGAAACACCCTAAGTATCGACACATATTATTTTCTGTAAAATAATCATGAGCATCATATATACATTTATATTTATTAGTCTATAGATATATATACGAAGCTCAATAGTAATTTTGATCACCTACCAATAAATGGACAATTATTGATTTTGGGTAGCAACAATGCCAATCATCTAATGTAAGGGAAACGGTGGAATTTTACATCACTCTTAGATATATAAACAAACAAGTTTTTAAGGCACGGAAAAGTTAATGCCTAACCTAATTAAATATGAAAAGAAAATTTATGTAAAACAATTTTATATTAATAATTTTACAACACACACTAAAACACCCGCCGATCACTGGAGTCAGTTACAATTGACTCAGTTTCTGGGCGTTGGATATTAGATTGACTTTAGGCAAAGTCACGGGAGTATTGACTTTGGATATATAAATATATATATATATATTATATTATAAAAATATATACATCATATATTTTTTTATATCTATTATATGAACATTATATATATATATATATATATATATATAATCTTTATATATATTATATATATATATATATATATATATATATATAATATAATATATATATATATATTAGTATATTTATATATATAAATATATATATATATATATATATATTATATAATATAAGAGAGAGAGAGAGAGAGAGAGAGAGAGAGAGAAAGAATGAAAACTGTTTTATATAAAAAAAAATTCTGGTAAATGAAACATATTTTCTTTTCTCTTTTTTTAAAACTTTATCTGTGAAAGGAATGTGATCCAACTAACATCATTCCTTTCTTTAAGACATTCTTTTACTTACCAAATCTTCGGTCTTACCAGCACACTCACCACTATAACTATACATCCGCTTAACCAACCGACTACCATCCATCCTTTCCATATGACCAAACCATCTTAATACCCTCTCGTTTATTCTCTCATTTATGCTTTTCTTCATACCAAACAACTTGCAAACACGCTAATTCATCATTTTATCAATTCTTCTTACACCTAACACACTCCTAAGATTGTCCATCTTAAAAGATTGTACCTTAGATCTGTCCCACTTGTTCCACACTATAGTTTCACTACTATGTATTGACACCGGTAACTACATACCCTCATGCAAAACCTTAGCGCACTCAAGACTTAGTCCCTTTGTTTTTAACACAAGATATAATTGCCCTAGCCACCATCCAACCATTTAAAACTTCCATAATACATTCTGTATCATCCGTTAACTTTTCATCCAATATATAGTGAAAATATTTAAACTCAGATACTTGTACCAGTTGCTCTCCATCCAACATGATTTCACACAGCTGACTCACTCTCCTCTTCCACTATCATCATCTTACTCTTACCTTTACTTTTTAAACCCCTCGTTATAAACACCCTGCCAAAACCCTCTACCAATCCTCTCAAACATATATTATATATAATATATATATATAATATTATATAATAATATATTATATATATATTATCTATATATATATATATATATATATTATATATATATATATATATATATATATATATATAATATAATTATATAATATGAATATATGATATATATTCGATTACTTAGACGAACACCTTGTAATTATTTAACGACCCAGAACACGTTCAAGATGCTTCAAATCCAAAATAGAAGAATCTCAGTTAGTTTGAAATTTATTGAAAGGGCAAAAAATAACTATATTAATTTCTTAGACATTAACGTTATTAAAATTAAAGAGGGTGGAAAAATTGATAGAAGTGTCTACGTTAAATTCTACAGATAGGGAACATACTTGAATTTCGACTTCCTTCACTCCCCTAAACTACAAAATTGCTACCATAAAAACTTTAAGTTCACTGAGCATTTAAGATATCGTCTGATTGGACCCTTTTTGATATAGAAATTAAAAGAATAGCACAGAATCTTATAAACAATAACTTTCCCCGGTATATTATAGAGAAAACTATAAAAAAAACTGTAAATAATTTATTTGTCAATACTATCAATAAAAACGAAAACGATAAGCTCATATTATATTATAAAACTGCAAATATTAGTCAGAGAAAAGAGGAAGAAAACAAATTAAAATTAATTTTAAAGAAGCATATTATACCAAATTACGGGAAGAAGCTTATATTAAGATCTTTCTGTAAGCCATTGAAACTGAGCTCGTGCTTCTCTAATCATGCGGCGCTTTTGTGCGGAGTTTTTGTGCGGAGCTTTTGTGGGGAGCTTTTGAATGGTGAGAGTAGAGCGTTGTGTACCCACTTCAATGTTCTGAAAGTGGATTTAAACCGGCTTGTATCGGACACACAATGCATAAGCCGAGTAAAATATTTCAAAATTTTAAAGAAGAACACCACAAAAATCCCGATAACAGCATAAAAGAAAGCTTCTCCATCATAACAAGGAAAAAATATTTTTATGATTGCGCCTCGGGGAATCATTGCTCTTAAGGAAACATGAACCAGTAATAAACATAAAATATAACGAAATGTTCAATTTTTTTAAACATTTTTAAATAATACGAAAAACGTTAACGTAGGTTAAACTTTTCAATTTTTAAAAATTTATTAATTTTGTTTATTTATTTTTGTTATTAGCTTTAAAAGCAATGAAATTTCAAAATTGTTAAATATAAATAAAAATAAAAACTATTCATTGAAAATTGTCCAAACGTGTACGACGAAAGCTTTGGTACTGTATTAAATCATAGTTTTATTTTATTCCAGGATTAATACTAAAGAAAATTTCTTCGTAGACAGAAAATACATTTAGGAGGCCTTGGAAAAAAGCAACAAAATAATAATAATAATAATAAATTGAGAGAATCAAACAGAACATTAGCTAAAATTAATAAAAATTATATATAATATATATATAAATATATATATATATATATATATATATAATAATTTATATATATATAGTATATATATTATATATATATATATATATATATATATATATATATATATATATAATATATATATATAATATATATATATTATATATATATATATAATATATATATTATTTATAGTTGTCACCACCACATCACGGCAGAGCCCCTATTCAAAGGAGGGGTGTTAACACGTCCAGAAGCTCACCCAACTAATGCAAATTACGCAGAATGACACAGGACGCAAGCTTGAAGAGTGAGGTGAGATTTACATTCAGCAGTAAACACAGAAGATGGAAGAGAATTCCCACAGAACATGAGGGTGCAGGGAAAGAAGAGCACCGCACGTACTAGCCTGGAGTTAGGCAATACCACACAAAACTCATGCGCAGCACAGCACCCTTGTGCCTACGCACGGGCGCCCGTAAAGGTGGGTGCGTACGCGAGTTACAAGTTCCCTCGAGCATCTGCCGCTGCAGTGGTACCTATAAAAAGAGATAAAGCACCAACATCGCGGCCGCCAAGATTAGTAGGGTCAAGTGAAGTTTGGAAAGAACGGAACAGTTATATAAGTCTTTTGGCCTTTGACTCGGCCCTGTCCAAAAGCCGGGTGGAACCAGAGCCCCCCAGATATGAGACACAGTACTCCATACAAGGGCGGAGTAAAGGCCCCTGTATAGCTGGAGTAACTGAGAAAAGAAAAAAAGTCTCGCAGTCTAAACAGATTTCCCAGTTTTTTTGAAGCCGCCCTAGCAACCATTGTAATGTTGAGGTTTCCAAGACATTGTTTTGTTATGTTAAGGCAAGGATGTTTATATTGTCAACAGGGAGAGACGAGAGAACCGTCTTCGAAAGAGATAGGAAAAGTTAGAAGGGAAGTTTTTTTTAGAGAGGGAGATTTTGTAGAAGTTGATGGAGGTTTTTTTAAAGAATTAAATTTCACAAGGTTGAGACGACCCCACCCGCGAATTCTATCTAGAAATCTGCGGAGAATAGAATCGGAAAGGATTAAGACGAAGGCAATTCTAGAAGTAAAAGAAGGAGCAGAATTGAAATGAGTGGAAGAATGCAGAGTCGAGTTATCGGCATACGAGTGGATAGAGTTAGATGTGAGGTGAGAAGATCGTTAATGAAAAAAAGAATAAGATATGGGATAAAACATAGCCCCTGAGGAACACCACACTAATGACAGAGAAAAAGAAGAAAGTCGCCCCGTCAACAACAGCCGATATTGAGCGATTGAGAGAAAACTAGACATAATGTAAGCAAAGAGAAGGAGGAAACCCAAAGAAGGGCAGGCTTGGAGAGCAGTGACGTCGTGCCATACCTGTTTCAAATTGCTTTGGAATGTGTCAAGCCACACGCAAGTCTGGGGTTGTTTGAAGATAGTTTTAGGAGAAAAGATAATTACTCCAGTCTTATCAGTCTCGCTCACTCCTCAGTCTCCAGTCTCCCATCTTCTTCTAAGGCGGGAAAACCATAAATTCCGTAACCTAAAAAAAGGATCATGCGGGAAAAAAGATAAATTATCGAGGCCAGATGATGTAGGGACCTTTGCCGAGCGCTCTGTGAAAGCCGCACTGGCGTTACGGGAAAAGAATGGACTATTAGGAAACTCAATTCTGTTCACCATTCCAGATCGCTTCCTCTGCCGAGCATTGCAGGAAAGCTGTGTCCGGATATGTATTTTACGACAAGGCGCATGGGCGCTCTAAGAAATGAATTGTGCTTCAGTTGATGATGAGAATTTGGACACTTACGTCAGTGGAGTTCCTTTTTTCACCCACTAAACTTTTAGCGTCTCTGGAGGATCTCTTAGTACAGAACTTAAGCAGACATACAACTTCTCTACTACTA
>JABUQX010107048.1:0-20301 GCA_015478945.1 Trachelipus rathkii | reverse complement strand
GTGAAGTCTATATAGTATTTAGTTAAAATATGTGTGGGCTAATTATTACTGTATTAACATAGATTACTTGATTTTCCTGTCAATGTAATTTACTTTTTATTATAATAAAAAGTTTTGTGGATGCAATTTGCGAAGTGTGTACAATAATAAATTCATTATGTGGCTTTTTGAGTAGGTGAATTATTCTAAATCTTATAAATGATTATATCTATAATATATACAATACATCATATCAAGTACTAGGTGCTAGGGTACACTCACCTATAGTGTGCATCGTTATTCTAGTACGACATTATATAGTGATTGTTAGTATAATTATAAGACTTATCGCTTAAAAGTTGTTTTAGATTTATAAATACTATATATATATATATATTATCGTGTATATAAATTTGGCTCGTTATTAAGTTATATACATTATTTAACGTTGAAAGAACTATTATAACGTTATATATAGGGTATAGTATAGTAAATGTAAGTAACAGTTTTGCGATATAGTCTTGGATATCTAACCTCATATTTATATTATATACTCTCATTAATACAGTGATATAATATATGGTCAGTGGTGTGTCCGATTCCTTACTTAACTCAATAACGGCTAGCTTATTAGAACAAAGTTCCCGAATTAAATAATTTTATTAATAAGTTTGTGGATGACATTGAGGCAGTTGCATTCGCTAAATAGATACAAATATAATAAACTGTGTGATATGAAAGCCAGGTATGCTTTTATAGATGTTTTAAATTTATTAAATTAATAGTATATATATATATATAATATATATTAATATATATATATATATATATATATTATATATATATATATATATATATATTAATATATATATTAAATATAATATATAATATATATATTATCTATATTAATATTATATTAAAGTGGGGTGATAGTTCTTATTTTTAAACAAGTTCCGAATAAATAATAAATTTTAATTAATAAGTTTGAGGATGCATTTGCGAATTCTTTGTATACTAAAGTAAATAATAAATTATTCGTTTAAGTATGTTTTAAAAATTTATATATAAATATTATATATATATATATATATTAATATTTAATTATATATTATATATTTTAAATATATATATATATATATATAAGAATATCTATACTTAGTTATATAATATAAATAATATGTATGAATATATAATATAATAATATTATAGTATATTATATTAACATCTTTTTAAATATTATAACTTTACTATAATCTATTATTATTCATATATTTTTCCAATTAGTTGGGGATTAGAAAATCTTTCACATTACCTTTTCTCAGCTTCAAAAGTTGCAATGAAGCTCGTACAATATTCCTGTCCCTAATATTTCTATACTTATACGTTATAAAAGTCGTGCGG
Organism: Trachelipus rathkii; assembly: GCA_015478945.1. Lineage (NCBI taxonomy): Eukaryota > Metazoa > Arthropoda > Malacostraca > Isopoda > Trachelipodidae > Trachelipus > Trachelipus rathkii. Next base: position 18,921 of record JABUQX010107048.1, on the reverse strand, counting down.
TGCTTATTTTCGTCAATTTTTTTTTATGAAAAATTTAAAAGTTTCCGTAATCGCGTAGAAATGTCTAATAAAATCAAAAGCTCAATTTAATATCCCAACATATCTTAAGATTTTAAGCAATAATTTAGTATTAGCAGTTTGACATGGGTTAGGTATGGGAAAACGGGGTAATTTTTTGCGTCGAATGTACACGGCATTTCAGTAATATGAGTTCGCGAAAAGCCAAACTTTTTTTTAAGATCTGTATCACCAAATTGAACTATTATCTATTCTACGCTTTATAGGAAAATTTTATTTTAGATTTAGATATTATACTATATAATTATAAACGGATATTATACCGCTATTTATAATCATAGTTTCATTTATTATAATATAAATTATACATAATAATACATTAATAATAATTAATTAAATTTATTTATATATAAATAATAATTTAAAAATCATTATAATTAAATACATATATATATAAATATTATTAAGTTTTATATCGGGGGTCTTATTATTTTTAATAAACCCAAAGTCATAAATAAGTTCCGGAATAATTATAAATGGAAAATTTCTGATTTATTATTTATATATTAATAATGCGTATTAAAATTAAACGTCACTAAATTTTGGAGGTGAAATTGCAAAATTGATATTTGTCGAACTGAATGGCTTGTAACAGTACTTTAAGAAATAAAAAATCTCGGACTCATCATGTCGCTTTAATTAAAAAAAAAAGTGTTTTTATTTATCTTAAAGGTGTCTGTATAAAAAAATATTTAATTGTGGATTGGGGCCGTATGGGGTGGGTATGTATGGTTCAATTTTATAGTTATATAGGGTGCAGTGCATAAGTTCTTGATTTCGTTCTATTCTCATCGTACAGCTATATATATATGAGGCTATATATCTATTAATGAACCTACTACTAAGTAGTACTCACTATATCTGACATTATTATATTATATTATATTAAATAGATATATATAATATCAAATAGTATTAAATTATTATATAATATTATACGTATGACCTCGATCACGTACGATGAACTGAACTGTTCTTTTAATCATATCAATCATAGGTGCCTTGGTGTTATTTCTCCAATAAGCTGTTTATTTTATTTATCACTCTATAGTTACATTAATATCGGTGAGAATCAGAACGTGCATCAAGATCGCCACAAATATAAGCATAAAAACAATAGTAAAAATATTGAAAAATTTGATAGATAATTATATAATATATGTTTACTAAAAAAATATAATATTATTAAGTAATATATTATTGGCTAAGCTATTATATCATATATTTAAAAGGTCTTAAAATTTAATCTAGGAACAAAAATCAATATATATTTTTTTTAATGTTATGAAGTTTATTTCTCTACTATAATTTTGCATAACAAGAAACCAATTTGAACCAATGCTTTATGTGTTTTAGATTTTTAAATATATATATAATTACTATATTAATATATATCTATATATATATATTATATGTAATGTATATATATACGTATGAATTTTATATATATAGATATTATATAATATATAAATAATAAATAATAAAAAATAAAATAATATACAATTAAAATAATAAATAAAATGTATAAATAATAAAGATTAATAAAAAAATAAATTTATGCACAAAGTTAGTCACAGTATATATAATAAATATATATATATACATAAGTACTAAAATAGTTTTAAATAGTACAATAAAGTAATATATGAATACTTATTATAAGTTATATATATAGATAGATAATATATATTATTATATATTATAGTATATATATATAAATATTATATATAATAACGAATAATAAATAATAAAGGAATATTCTTAAAAAACAAAAATTAAATGAAAATAACAAAATAATCCAATCGAAAGTCCTGAAATAAGAATTAAATATTCATAAATGCTTTAATAAAAATAATAAATCATTTAAATAAAAATATCAAAAAGATATATATATATATAATGGAGTTTAAGAACATAAAATAATTAAATAAAAAAATATAAAGGAAAAGATAATACAAATTTACTCCTATCAGAATGCCATTGACGTCATAGAAAAGAAATTATGTAAAAATTGGTAGTCTGCCGGAACGAGAGTTTTTGCTATATACAAATATTTCGTATTACTTAAATAATAATAAATATATATATTAGATATTTACCTATATAAATTTTTAAAAAAAAAGAAAGTAAAATTATTGTATATACGGGGGGCTGAATATAATGAAACAGGTTTTCTTTTAAAATAAATGGAAATCCAAGAATGAGGAAATCATACATTGACGACTATTATAACAATATTTCTTTTTATTTTATTTTAATTTAAGTTTTATTATTTAACAATGAAAAAAATGATACTCAAAATTTTTACGTTTCTGTGTTTTTCTTTTGCGTTTTTTTTACTATTAGTCACCACTCTGTGTCATAAATTTTATCATGTCCAGAATGAAGTTCTTCTCCGTTTCCGCTTGGCTTTCGTTTTCTTTTTTCTTTGGTTATTTGCTCGTGGTTTGTTTTTTTCTCTTGGCGCTTAACACTTCTTTTCGGCGCTTTCAACCTTGCCCTCAAAACCATCTTTTTCCTGATTCTTGCGCTTTAACGTCTTCAGCCATTTCGTCGGAAGCGTCTCGCTAATCTTCGTTTCAAGGATAACTTTTGCATCCTCGTCCGTGGAGTGGGCGATATCGTGTGCAAAGTTCCTATACCTGCCTTTACAGCTTTTTTTCCTATATAGCTGCCGCTCGGTTTCAAAAGCGGCAATGTGCACACGTCTCTTCAAAGCGAGGCAAGAATCTGAAACACCATAACCGCTGGCTGTACATCTTGAGCGCAACAAGTACCTCTGCAACCCTCATTTTTCAAACACTAGTAGGTTTTCTTGTTATCTAACGTACAGTATAGGAGATAGTTATTGAATGAGTGGAAACGGATTAAGGGGTGTTTTAAATAGATGTAATCCTCCCTCTCACTTTTGATCTACAACCATTCCAGTATATAGGTCTACGTAATACCATTTTTCTCCTACATGGCATTTTACAAATTAGGAACTCGCCCGGTGTAAACCTGAATCGCCTTTCCCAGTCCACAAATCTTCTAATATAGTATCCTTATACGAGGCATTTGTGCCCTTTAACTCTAGAGGTTAGATAATGAACATCGAAGTGATTACCTTATCAGTAAGGTGGACAACCCGTAACAAAGGGGGCTGTAACGTTACCTACATATTGATGGGAAACAAGATCTCGGTGTAGATGTAAGCCAGCCCTGGGAGGGTGAGCATCTCGGGGGGGTTACATGAATAATGCAGAATCTCGGTTCCGCGTCAGTCTTTTTTTGCTCATCGCATCGTAAGGGCTTATTCCTCGCACGCAAAGTATAACCCTCTCAGCATAGTAGGGATATCATGGAGTATATCCAGTTCACCATACCTTTACGGTACACATGTTTTTTTTGGGCCATGGTGACCGCTCGAGAAAAAAACATATCGATCTCGCAGGTTTACACTTGCTTTTGATCTTAAAGATATTATTCTTTATTCTTCATTGGCTCGCGTATCAGTTTTGTATAGCAAATCCTTACACATGATACTCACATCAAAGAGTTCGTTTAAATGACTGAAAATAGCGGGCACCGAATTAAAATATGCTTTTCGCAGAGCAAATTCTTCAATGAAGTATTCTTTTGTAGCAAATGTCGCCGTATTTACCTTTTTGGCAATTGTAGTCCTTTTCAGAAAACGAGTACCTTCCGCTTGTAATATAGTTTCAACACATTCTACACTCCTGTACACGGTCATCCAGAATAGATTGGTTGGTAAATTTTCTATGTCCGTATTTAATATCATTTCACATAATCCCACTTCATACTCTGCTCGTTCAAGATAAACATGGTTAACTAGTTCAGTTGTAAAATCAGCGAGATTATTCATCAGGATGTAAATCCAGAGCTAAGAGTGGTCAAGTGAAAAATCTCAAAAGTGATTCTAACCTCTCCACATATATAACAATTATCAACTTGCATTAATGGTTCTTTAACTTCACTTGCTTTTATATAAGTATTAAACTTAGCAGGATATCCCCTCCATTTCACAAGTACCTGTTTATTTTTTCCTCTGCCTCTAGTAGCTAATATTTTTTCAATTTTATATTCATGAGTTACAGGGTTGAACCTTATCTTTTGTATTTCTTGTTTATAGAACCCTCCTTTTATTTTTTCACCATTTAAATCTTCCAGATAATATAACTTTAAACTATCACGACTGAATGGTTGGATATTGTGGACTTTAAAAACTTCCGTAGTCCATCCGGATTCATATCCTTTTCTTAAACCTTTCTTCTTGTTCGAGAAACTCTTACCATAATCGCTTTACCTGTTATTCCTAATTATCTTTTATTTTGTTTTCTTTTCACCCATATGTGCCATACGTCCTCTAGTTTTTTGACATTTCTAAAGGAGTTGACTTTATAGTTCTATGGTAAGACCTGTTATAAGAATAAGCCAATCGCTCCAGATAATCAATATATTAAAAGTATTCATTTTAGTAAAATATCTATGCATGCGTTCTTTAATATACGTTGGACTCTTTCAAAGCTATTGCGCTGTTTACGGGAAAATTATTGTATAGCCTTATAGCCATATCACAGAGCATCTCTGAAACTCTCGACCCTTGACATTAAATCTGTCCAAAAATCGATTTAGGGTTCCTCCAGTTCGTACTTATTAATTCAAGCTACTGCATGGCAACGTAGCTGATCTTTTATTCTTTTTAAGGCGTTTCCAACCCATAGGTAATCTAGAGTAGTACATCAATAGTAAAAAGCACGTATTGAAACCCATCATTATAAGAACTATATTTAATCATTTCCGTTAAATCTAATTGCCACACACTATCGACCTGCTGGGCTATGGTTTTCCGTGTAGGAAATTTTTTTCGTACAGGTTTATGTAGAGTAAATGCCTCTTCGCCCTCTAAATATTTTTTTAGCTCTTTTTTCTCAATATTAGGATGCCTTAAAGCAAACCTGTTGAAGCTCCCAAAACTATTTGGTTCCCTCAGGTTAAAGTAATATTTATCAACTACCTCCTTTGCGGCCATGTAAGCGACTAATCATTATGTAAGCGGAATTATAATATATAATATATATATAATATATATATATATATATATATATATATTATATTAATATATATATAATTATATATATATATATATATATATATATATATATATATATATATATATATATATATATATATATATATTAAATAAAAATAAATATAAAAAATTAAATAAAAAAAAAAATAAAATAAAAAAAAAAAATAAAATAATAAATAAAATTAAATAAAATAATAAATAAAATTAAATAAAATAAATAAAAATAAATTTATATAATAAAAATAAATAATAAAAATAAATAATAAAATAATAAAATAAAAATAAATAAAATAAATAATAAAATAATAAAATAAATAAAATAATAAATTAAAAATTAAATAAAATAAAAAATAAAAATAAATAAAATATTATATATATATATATATATATATATATATATATATATATATATATATATATATATATATATATATATATATAGATTTATATATATATATATAGTATAATATACATATATATATATATATATATATATATATGTCCAATACAAAAAAATAAAAAATAAAAGAAAATGTAAAAATATAAAAACATTTTATTTACAATGCCACGATAATATTTACACAGAGGTAGTAATATTTACAGTAATAATAATTAGGGTTATTACTTTAATGCATCTAGAATTGCTTGCGTCGTTTCGACGTAGGATTCTAATCCTACCCTTCCCTCTCCCGTAATGAACATATACATTTCTGCCGCTGAAATCTTCAGAGAATGATTTTTACATCTTTCACTACTCATTTCCTCATTCCAAGCTGATGTAAAGCGATTACGGTCGACGACCTCTATCATCTTATCAACGTTGTTAGAATAAAACAGAAAAGATAGAATAGACCTAACTGCTAGTCCTGCTAATTCAGAATATAAAGGGTTCCAGTGTATTCGTATCTTCTAATCTATGTAGGAATTCATCATTCATCTTTAGGAACAACTCGATGGATTCTTTACCACTTATTGTTACGGCATGTGCACTTGATGAGAAAACAGATGTCGCGTTACGGCGCAACCAGCACCCTATATGTATCCTCGGAACGTTTTCATGTAAGGAGAAAACCAAGGTTAAACGCTTGTGATCTTCATGGTTACCCTGTGATATAGTCATCCCCCATTCATTTAACAAACTGAGGTTTATGTAGTCTTTAGCTACCCAATCCGAAACAGCTTCCATGATGATGGCGAGACTTTCTACAGAGATGAACAAAGGCTTATTATAAGCTGGTTGTGGGGATAAGCAGGTAATGTAGCGATCCCCTGAGGGCCTTCTTCTAAAACGCAGGATGACAGCGCAATGCTGATGGATCACAGACCATGATGTTAACTCACTGATCGTAATATTTCTAACTAGGCACGTCATTTTGGTCGTAACACAACTACTAACCACTGTAAGGAAGGAATACAAATATATGGTTTGGGAGAGCAGGCACTGGTTTATATAAATGAATAAGAGGTGGGCGGCGCTTATCTAGCTCCGCCCCCGATTGCTGGCTTACGTTACCTCAGCCAATCATATGATTAGGCTTAAGAGTTATGATGGTGAAACATAAGAGGCGGAGTTACACTTTTAGGCCTAATTGAGTTAACGTCGTTCTTGTATATACAAGAATGTTCTTGTGTATTCCTGTATATCCTTGTACGATTCTGTTTCTGTATATTTTATGATGAGAGTGACACAGTTGTATCTTTGTATTCAAACGCCGTAATGTATATTACATTCTTAACCAGTTTCGCGCTAATTCATTTCGCTTTTTTCTTATTACTTGTGGACTACTTATTGTTTTGCTCTTACGATGTAATATTCCCTTGTAAGGTCGTTCATTAGGACCTACAGGTTCGGAAACCGATGATTGATTATCCCAATCCTGTAGCCTCTGCTTATTATGAATTAAGCTACGTGGAAAATTGATCCCCTGTAACTCGCGTTTAATGACATCCCATCCTGGTATAGGCTTCTTTTTCCAATCCCGAGCTAAGTCTGAGACCAAGTCTACTATATTTGAACCTTGAATGGGTTGATCATTAACTACAATCTGACCCAATTCGTTCCAATTTAACTGATCTTTTAAGGTATCATATAATGCGTATCCCAAAAAAATTAATGTAGGTGGCAAGCTGTTTTCTAAAACCTTTTTAAAATCCTTTCTTTCATAGTTACGTTCTGAAACTGCATTTGAAATAGGATGCATTCCTGTATACTTGTCTTTGACTTCTAATAATTTTTGTAATATTTCCTGATATTTCATCCTTTTCGTGTCTACATTAACTTTTGAAGTTAATATTTCTGCTAATTCCTTTTCAAAAATACGTATCTGTTCAACTCGCGGATCGAGTAATGTTTCGGGAAGAGGTTGAGGAATAATCAGAGAATTATCCTGTAACTTTGTATACTGCTCGAAGGGGATTACTACAGCCTTCTTCATTCTTACGCGTGATTTCCTGTTAGCAGTTTAGACAACAAAGGGCCAACTACGGAGAAGAGTAATGGAAGGAAAACTCCTCCGCCTTGCATGTAGCAGTTTCTTTTTATTCTTTAAATTCTTCGTCTTAACTTTACGGACAAGTTTACGAATGATGTTGCTGTGACGACGTAACTTTCTCTTCTGACCAGTTTTCAATGGTATGACCCGTTTTACCATATTTAAACAGATCTCACAGATACAGTTTACAAAGGTTGTGTTTTTTAGTAATTTCTCTTTTTCCTTTTTACTAAGTTTCTTATAATTTTTCATCAACGGTAAATATTTCTTTATCAACATTACTCAGGAATATAAACAGTTTCGATTTCGGAAGGTAGAATGTTTGCACGGAGTAACACTCTGTACGTGTTTTTAGGGTGAAGTTCGCACATCAAATAACCGTGGGGTTTCGAAGTAACCTCTTTATATACTTTTAAGAACTCTTTCCTTTGAAGGGGGAACATTTGACTTGCTAGCACGTTGATCTGACTCATGTCGCGTCTCTGCCCGAAAAGAAGCTAATATTGAGTATTCATTGAGATAACACGCATATGCTTGCTTTGGTGAAAAATGTTCTGGGTTATGAAGAACACCGAGATATTTAGATGATGAGAATAAACTGTAAATGTTTCGGCTACCTCAATATTCACCTTGTGCATGAGGTCGTCCAGTATTATTACCTTATGTCCTTTTATGTTCTCTAACGATTTTACGTCATAGATGCCTTCATGGAAATGAATAAGGTTTTTATATTCGTTAAACTTCGACTGAAATACGTTATAGCACCATATTATTTTCACAGGTGGCTCTTCAAATATCTTAATTCACTTAATAATTTTAGTATTGCAAATGTCTTTCCGCATCCAGTTGGACCGGCTATAAGACATGTTGCAGGTGTGCGGAACATGAATTTACACACATCCTCCATGCTTGGCAGCTATTAGTTCAGTAAGGATGTAGTATACATAGATTTCCTTTTAAATATATTTTTAATACGTTAACCTAAAGATTCGTTCTACGCTTATTTCAAACTTACTCTTTCGAAAGCTTTACAAATATGCCACTCGCTCAGTTCGTTTTCCACTAGGTATTCTCTTAGTACATGCACCCCATCTCCTAATATATATGCGAAAAGATCACGTATAGAAATCATAGTCTGTTTATTTTCTGGTCCATCAGTGTAAATAGAATCACACCATTGTTTTTTAAACATTGAAATAAATTTATACATGTCTATGGATCTCAAGAAGTATTCAATAATATCTTCAGAGTTATCCGAAAGCATTTTCTTAAATGTGTAGTATTCCTGATACAGCATATAATGAGCCGTATTTACGTGATTACTCAACATTTCTGACCTTACACTCTGTAATAACACCCTCTTGCGAATCGGTCATATACTTCAACTGATGTATTCCTGTAATAAAGAAACCGTAACGGGTGCGTTTAAATGTACACGAGTTATACGCTCTCCATACTCTTACCTCCATTCTGGTTATGTTATGTTTCTTTGAAAACTCGATAGTGAGTTGCTTAGGTTTCCTCTTCACACTCTGGCTGATAACTACTTTTGTTCCGATTAAACTAACCGATGGATTACTACACTGTGAAATGAATGTTTCGGCCTGTAAACATACATTAAGTAGTTCTTCTGTATTCATAAATACCCTTTGGTTACTATAGTTTGTACGGTAGCTAGTACACGTGTAAAATTCACTACCTTCGGGTCTTCTTTTATAAACAATTGAAACTCCACAGGCTGGAAGAATTTCCTCCCACTGTACAATGTCCTGTATAGAGATGAAACGGTTAGCTCTGGACAAATTGTATGAAACACAAGTAAGAAATACCGCACCAAGGGCTTTAGAGCACGAAGAGATTTCCATAAACACTCTTACTCGCCCTTAAAGTTAAAAACGCACTATCAGCAATACATCAGCAGCGGAGCGAATCACAACTTCTCAAACAAAATACTATATAACCTTAATTATAGGGAAACGATATAAGAGGTGTGAGATCATAATCTCTATATCATTTCTTAGTAGAAGCTTATGACCCGGACGGGAATGGCATTTCTTAACCAGTGCCGTCTCAATGCGCTGTTGTAAAATCAGAACTTAAAATCTTCTTTAATTAGTTCCGCAACTCAAGTTAAGTCGCTTAATAGCAATTACGTTCTAATCAATCCACCACTCGATTACAACAACAGCGAATGCACCTTATCACCTTTATAGTAACTGCGGTTCCGGGGACTTTAATACATCGATCCCTGTCTCGACATCCACATTCATACCATGAACCGCGGAAACCTAATACCATACAGAAGCGACGGAAAAGCGACCTAACCAATACTTATGCATCATGTCGTTTACAAACTGAGAGTAACTTCTTGTATACCGCTTTCAGTCAGCTGGAAATATTCCTTAATGAAACACCTGTTAATTCAGCTACAGCATTATACCCCTACAAATGCTACATCAACAATCTTTTAAACTTTAGTGAAGATGCGAAACAATCCCACCTGCAATCCTGTGGGTTCTACAGCTTTAAAGATGTAGATAAGCATATTGACAGGGCAGCGAAATCTCCAAGTAACACCTACGAATTTTACGGCAGACTAATGGGGGATCTACTTAATCAGGAGCGACTTCTACTCCCAGGTGTGGAACTTAAGTTGAAATTAACTAGGGCTGCACCACAGTTTGCATTGAAAGTAAGCACTAAAAGCGGTGCTACGAGTACTCCACCAGCCCCAATTTTCAAATTGTTGGAGACCTATATTTATGTACGTAAAGTGAAACTCACAGCTAACAGACATCTTGAAATTGAAAAATCACTTCTTTCCTCAACCGCAAAGTACCCCCTGATACGAGTGGAGACAAAGATTTTTAACTTTACACCTGGTTTATCAAATATTAATATCCCCAACATTGTTAACGCTACTCTACCGTTGAAAGTTGTAGTAGGTATGCTTGAGCATACAGCTGTAACAGGCAAGTATAAAAAGCCAACCTTTAAATTCCAACATTTCAATTTAAAACGGATCAGTCTTCAAATCGATGGGCATTCACACGGTAGGGATTACGAAACGTCTTATAGCACCATTCCCTATGAGTCGTTGTGCTCTCGGCCTTTCTACGATCTGATAGCTCAAACTGTGCAGTGTAGTGATTCAGGAACGGGAATTACACTACAAGATTACGTTGACAATTCTAATTTATATGCTTATGAACTAACAGCTGACCTTTCTTCGTCTACCTCTACTCATTTAAGCGCTGTAACGAGTGGATCATTAGGGCTGAATTTAAATTTTGCTTCGAGCTTACAGGTTCCTGTTTCAGTATTGATCTATATGGAATACCAAAGTCTCATTGAACTAGACAGAGTTAGAAACGTGCTTCTAACCGGATAAACATGAACGAGTCCGAACTTGGCGTATTACTGGCGTCAGTAAAGGGCTTCAAGCATACGTATGCCAGTAATGAATTAGAAGATATAAAAATAAGAGTAAACGAAGGGTTGATATTTAACACTTCACCTAGATGGGAAACTGCTCAGGGTCATTGGGCTGTACTATACAAACTTGATGAAAACTGTATGATTCTAGTTGATTCCCTGCATCAATCGAATATATATTCAGCCCCTTATATAAAGCAATTCCTAAGAAACAATAATTCAGGTTATATGAAAACCTTAACGTTTCCGATACAATCATACTCGTCACAGCTATGTGGACTCTATGCCGTTTACTTTTTACAAGGATTACTTAAAAAGCGCACTCTTGAAGATCTCGTTAATGTATTCTCAGCTAAAAACCCAATACTCAACGATTTTATTATTGTTCAGGAAATTCTAAAAATGATGTAATTTTACTCAATAAAAGAATATTTTTATAATTGCGTTTCAGTGTATGATTCCTCATAGCATTCCATTTATTTTAAAAGAAAACTATATAGCGTATAATAATATTTACGGAATATATATATATACATATATATATTTATATATATATTAGATTTAAGACATTGTTCTTCATTTGAAATACATATGTAAACTTTAAAGAGTACTAGTTAACCTTTACGCACATTAGGCTTAAAATATATACCCTAAGGGCTAAATTCTTGCATATAAAAACCTTGACGTCAAGGTATATTTAGTCAGAGTGTTTCAAGGACTGCCGCGTATTGGCTGTGAATTACATTTGCTCCAAATAATAAATATTGTTTTATTGCCCAAATAATGATATAATTTTTATATATATTTAATAAAGATTATTTAATTAAAGGTTCAAACCTAATATATATATATATATAATATATATATATATAATATATAATATAGATATATAATATATATATATATATACTATATATATACTATACATATATATATATATATACTATATATATATATATTCATTTCTGTTTCAGTGTTTTACACTCTTTGGAAAGAATTGTTGAAGAAGAAAACGGAAATATGTCTGGAACTAATCAAAAACGAGGATTAAAACGTACTTTCAGTGGAGATGGAGAAACTGTGTCAGAGTCCGTACTCGTGGAAGTAGTCGATGAGGTGGAATTAGTAGAAGCTGTGCGAACCTATGAAAAGGCAGTCGAGGCTGATGATGAACGAAGACAGAATATCGCCATGCCGTGCAAAAGGGTAAGTGACGTTAAATTATTATTATTATATTATTAATTATTTATTATTATTATTATTTTATTATTATTGATAATATTATTATAAAAATACCGAAAATCTTTTTCCATATTTTGGATCTATGTACAGGAATGTCAAGGGTTCTTATGATAAAATAGATAAAAAAATAATATATACATACTATAAACACTTCTTTACATTCCATCCAACCATGTACTTAAATGTAACCAAGTTAGAACAGAATATAGGAAAGTTGATCTTGATATATCTACGGATAATGATGAGGAATATGTACGAGCTGCACTTGAAGCTGAGAGAAAGATGGACTTATTTCTTAATCCCCAAGCTAATGAAAATAGGATTCGACCTAGAGTAAGTTTCTTAAGCGTTATTATATTCATAGACGTTATACAATAGCATATTCTATTATAATATATATAAATAATATATATATATAATATATTTATATATAACTTATATATATATATATAAATATATATAATATATATTAATATAATATACTAATATAATTATATATAATACTTTATAATACTTGTTTCATTACAGTTGTGATAATGCTCAATGTGTCAATAAAGTCGGAGGTGATCGGAATGCAAATAGTCCTGTTAAGAGAAGGTTGATATCCAAGCTCGAACGTCGTAAGCTTCAACGTAATAATGCTGAACGAGCCAAATCCGAAGCATCAACCAGTGTCGCTGAAGAAGCAGGTGCCGCACAGCTTGGTGGAGGATGTATTTCTACAAACCGAACACGTAACACAGGAAATCAAGGAATGTATGTGTATTTCAATACCATGAGCCTTCCCATATCATATCTCTATAGCTGTTCTATACACAATTAACAAATATTTTGTTTTTATGATTTACATACCATGTTTTTCTCCCGAGTCTACCACCTACCATGTACACGCAAGAGCGAACAGACACACAACAGCTCCTAATAAGAAGAGGCCTTTAAACCCACATCTCCAAGCATTGAAAGCGTAGACTTCGTCGTAATCGCTATGATGCCAAAAACCGTACGAGTTTCAACAAACAGGTTCGCCCGGCCAGATAACTGGTAAATACAATGCAGATCGTACAGACAGCGACTCCTCAACGTATCACTCTCCTCAACACCTCTCACCGCTGTATCGAAAAAAACAAAGCCGAAAGGTTAAGCATATTTCAAATTCAATGGAATGCCGTATAGATCCATCTACCCCAACCTCATAAACAGTCTACAATAAGCCGCTTTAACAGCGCTAATCTTCTTTCGCGCTCTAGACAACAGAACAACCTTCATCTGGAGTGCCTCGCCGCGCTCAAGTGTACAGCACAGCCCTTAAATACTGGCGCAATCCTCCATCGAATACCTCCACGATTCACACACGGTGAAGATGCCCCCACCCCTTATCTGAAAGCGAAATATCCCAACTTCCGAATCGTCGCGTAAGTTACAATCTAATATATTCTATATATTACTGAAAAATAATTAGCTGACAAAAACCCATCATATCTGGCTTACACTATATAAGTATGTAATACACAGTGTGTTTATATGAATGCTTCATTCTATTTTCCAGAACAAAAAACTAAACAGAAAGGCATCCTCGGCCGGATTGTAAGATGACGCCGTGGCTGTTGCGGGACCGTCACGCATAGAGGTGTTTCAGAACGACATGAGGAGGAGGAGGTTGGATGAAACCACCGCACCTTTCTCTACAGAGTGTTGAAAGTTACGCGGTGAAGGATCTGACGCGTAATTCAGGGATTATCGACCACCACCGTTACAGAGTACCGATACGCAACACCAAGACGGCTTTAATGGAAAAATCGAACATTAACGATGGTCGTTAAGTAGCTGCATACACAGTACGTGACTAGCGAACAGCTAAGAAAGCGTCTAGGACAATATCGAGTAGTAACACCTCAGGCAGCCGTTTCCTTTTACGGATAGGAAGAGCCAATTCCACATTACGAATTTCCTCATGAAAGAGATATCTCGAACCAAATCTCGCTCAGATATCTCGCTCTGACGTTTTCTAGAACTCTTTCAGTCTGGTGACCAAACCATGTTGGATGATTTCATTGTAGATGTTCAGATATGTCATAACCCAGAGGGTAATGGGCCCATTGACCCTTCTTCGGTGAACTTTATACACCCCTACACGAACACAGTGCAGTTAGGTATAAAATAACGAGGATAGGAGTTAAGAACAGTGTAGGAGCGATTCAGCGGGCAATAGCGGCATGGCCTATAAGCTCCACCATCATTTCCTAAAAAACCAGCCAATCTTCACCTAAAATATATCATTTTTATCCTCATGACCTACATGAAATAGGTATAGAGATCGCAACTCGTTGTGGTCTGACTTATGAAGTTCCCCTAAAGGCTGACGATTTTGCCGTAATAGAGGAAAAATTAGAGTGCAGGATATTTGTTTTCTCTAAAGATGAGAACGGTAAACTCGAGGTAGTGTTTAAGCCTCATGAACAGAATAGGGACTTACCTCTTTTTGTAATAGGATATGACTCCGAGGAAACCCATTATTATTATCCTTTTCCTGGAGATTCCATCAAGCTAGCTTTAGGTAGTGTAGAACCTAAGAATATCTCTGGTCCTGTTTTTTGCATCCATCAGTGCTTACTCCTTGCGACCTTCGCGACCATTTAAGTGTGAGACGCGAGTGTTACTAAAGAACGAATGCACGGATACAGATGCCGGTCACATGTCTAACTTATAACATGTAAAGCTTTACGGGTTACACATCTACACTCTTTACATTTCGTGATAAAGAATCGTGATTTCATATCCACCACAACGCCATAATGAAGCTTGTCTTAAATTGCATAAAGACCTCACCTGCAAGTACCTTAATGTGTGTACACTGTGCGATAATGAGATAGTAGCTGATAAACAGGGCAAACAACGACATGATTGCATGCATATTAAATGTGGAGTATGCGACGAGAAGTATGGAATAGAGGGCGATAATCATCAATGTTTCATGAAGCAGATCAAGGTTCCAACAGATGACGCTTTCGCAAAACGTAAGAAAACATTTACCTTCTATTATGATATCGAAGACATGAGAGGAAATATAGTCGAAGAGGAAGGAGACGCACAAAAACGGCGATATGCTTCCATAACATTCTAGGAGTAATGCGAGTATGCAGTGCATTGCGGAGGAGAAAGACCAGACAATTCAGCACCGTGCTGAGAGCTTGCGTACGGCTCGAACTGAAAATATTCAAACTTTGAATCCTGAAAGGCAACAGAGAGCCTATGAGCAACAGTTGCCGCAGTCGATCTTTTTCCAACTATATATTCAGCATTGCTGAAAACACAAGCAAGAACCCAACAATTCTAGTATGCAAGCCCATGAATGGAGGTAAGCTTATGACAGACCAGTATGATTACAGCCAAAAACCTGCTTCCCAACCTACCGAAACCCTACCATTAACCACATATCCTCCCAAAGTCCGGTACCACAGCGCACGTCACAACGTCACCCCCCAACACGTACGATCCAGGCATGTATAAACTACCCCCCGCCAATAGGCGAACCGCAAAAATAAATAACCTACGTGGGTGTGTCATGCACCGCACTAACCACAACATTCAAATCAGTTAAGGAACACTTTAATGTTTTATGCCCTGTGCACATTGAAACAAACTGCCCCTAAAATGCATGGCATTAGCAGAAGTGAGCTTACCTAAAGTGATTCTTTTCCTTACCCGGTTTCTTGACCTGAGAATATAAATTACAAGGGAGCAGGAAATTGCCGTGATAAGCGAGACCTTTGAGACACATTCGCATGATCCGAGACAGTGAAAAGGACTGATTTTGAAAACACACCGCTGTATCAATCACTTTACCACAATAAGGACTATGATATCAGTGAAAGGAGTGTTACAACGTACTTGCGCTCAAAGATGTTAAATTATTCATTCGTCAAATACCTTCCGAGAAATTCAGGGGAATCCTTCGCCTTAAGGATCATAACACGTCGACTGACCTGCCTTGATTGTTCTACCATTGCTGCATTATCATTCATGATATATAAAATGCACTTTATTGCCTGAAAATACATTGGCCCATATAGGACGCACTGATGAATCAAACTACTCATATGATGGTGTGAAATGGCTTACGTTCATGGAGATGTATAAGGGTCAGCGAATCGAACATGCAAGGAATGGTGGCGAGCGTAAATTTAAAATCAAAAACAGGTACCTAAAGCCTGACGGTTACGTTGAAATTCCAGCTGAAGACCACGTGCCCTTTAACATTAATGAGTTCTTATCGTCCCGCCAACTCAACGTTAATGAACAAATGATAGAACTGAATAAGAGACGCCCTCCTCCTCCAACTGGTACAGCCATGAAGAAGATTGTCTTACTCTTCCATGGCTGTGTATTTCATGGTCATCAAGCATGTAAGAAAGGCTTAGAAAAACTCTATGGCAAATCAAGTCTTGATAGGTACAGTACAACCATGAGACAAGAAGCGGATTATAAGTCTCAAGGTTACGAGGTTATTAGAATATGGGAGTGCGAATGGGCTAAAATGAAAAAAGAGTGTGAGGTCACTGTTGTAAACACAACCGATGAAACACGAACTGAGAAGTTAGGTAGATACGTGCAGTCAATTGGTAATGAACTTGCAAATGCTAAACTAGAGGTAGGTGAAGCGTTGTATGGGGGGCGTACAGAGCCCTTCGTATACTATTATCCACCGACAGAAGGTGTTCAATTGAAGTACCTAGATTTCACCTCACTGTATCCATTTGTCCAGAAAACAAAACCCTTTCCAGCAGGCACACCCACGAAACTTGTAGGTAGGGATCTTCCTTCCATAGAAAAGTTCGTTCAAGAAATGAATTCCACTTATTTCGGACTATCGTATGTTTCGGTATTACCACCTAAGACCTTGTACACTCCTGTCCTCCCTGCCCGTTATGACAACCGGTTAATATTTTCTCTTTGTAGAACATGCAGCGCGTCTGGCTATGAAGGAAAATGCAGACATACGGACAACCAGCGCATGCTAAAAGGCGTATACTGTAGTCCTGAGTTGGAATTAGCTGTAGAGAAAGGCTATAAGATTAAAAAGATCCATGAAATATGGAAATTTACACCTTCAAATGACATATTCGGCAAATACGTTGAAACATTCTTGAAATGGAAGACTGAGGCATCGGGGCTACCGGATGGTGTAACCGATAAAACCTGCGAAGAATTCCTTCAATACCTGCAAGATTTCAAGGATATTGAGGCGTAACACTTGAACCAGACAATATTGAAAGCAATCCTGGAATGCGATATATAGCCAAGCTGCTCCTTAATTCATTATGGGGAAAACTAGCTCAATTCCTTCAATACCTGCAAGATTTCAAGGATATTGAGGGCGTGACACTTGAACCAGACAATATTGAAAGCAATCCTGGAATGCGATATATAGCCAAGCTGCTCCTTAATTCATTATGGGGAAAACTAGCTCAACGTATTCCCAAGAATGAGGATATCGTATGCACGAGTTACGCCCAGGTGTGGGAATTAATGAAGAGAGCTGATCTTAAGGTTAGAAATATCATTGTGTCGGGGGATAAACATATAGTTGAAGTTACACATACCGCCTTCACTAATAAAACAGCAAAGGCTACAAATGTTGCTGTTGCCTCCTTTACCACAGCTTATGCGAGGGTCGAATTATATAAACTCCTCGATTCTCTAGGTCAGCGTGTACTTTACTGTGATACCGATAGCTGTGTTTTCACAGCCCGTAAAGGCGAATATATTCCTGATACGGGAAAATTCTTAGGAAACCTAACGGATGAGATAGGACCTGGAGAAATAGCTGATAGTTTCGTGTGCACGGGTCCTAAATCATACGCCATTCGAGTAAAGAAGAATGACTCGAGTTTTGCTTACAT
Source organism: Trachelipus rathkii (assembly GCA_015478945.1). NCBI lineage: Eukaryota > Metazoa > Arthropoda > Malacostraca > Isopoda > Trachelipodidae > Trachelipus > Trachelipus rathkii. The sequence continues at coordinate 682 of JABUQX010107048.1, read as the reverse complement.
CTTGAAAGCAAAAGGCTTAACGTTGAATAAGGACACTGAGCACATAATTAATTTCCAAGGCATGGCGAAGATTAATTTTGATAAGATGATTAAGGATGTTGAGAAGACCAAGAATCGTGATTGGATGGTCTTAAACGATGATAACCACTTCTACAACATGATCAAGGATACAGACGTAACAGCATTAGCTGTTACGCAAATGATGAGTGAAGAAGATGGTGAATCTACACTTCACAAAGATATCCATAATCTAGACGACTCCGCTCAGCCATACGTAAATAATGAAAAACATTACCGCGAAGTGAGGGTTCCTGATATGAAAATGAGGGCCAATAAGATAGGAAATGTCACGCTAATAAATGGAATAAAAAGGTTTCGCCACACCTCAAATAAGAGGAATCTTGTTTTAGGTAGTGCCCGCACTGTAGCACAGGGGTATGATGGAACACTAATTTCACTGAAAAAATAAAGTATAATTTCAATGTAATGTATAATTATAATATATGTATATACTGATAAATAAAATATAATTTCATTGTAATGTACAAATATAATATATGTATATATTGTTAAAATAAAATATTTATTTGTTTTATAATATATGTATATTTTGCTAAAATAAAATATTTATTTGTATTACTCTTTCATTACCATTTTATTTATCTGTGTTGTCATTTTATTT